>SCDT01002403.1:0-13037 GCA_004143765.1 Drosophila melanica | reverse complement strand
CTATCTTTAAGATGGTTTTTACTTTTTCTTAAACATATGTGAATATAAATTAAAGCTTCCATTAATTTTATTAATATATTTCTTATACAATATTTTATTAAATTTTAAAGAGTATATACTAGAGTGCTCTGTAGCGATACAAATGTGCTAACTTAATTACAAACTAAACTAACAGCACTCTTCTTCAATTCTGATTTTGTTATTTTGTACAAATGAGTCGCAACTCGAAGAGACAACATTTGCAAATAATATAACTTCCATCAATATACCGCTCAATGTTTACGCAAGATATATTTCTATATAAATGAAACTTGCGCCCACAATTTCTGCGTTTCATTTTGCGTGATGGTAAGATTCGATATCTCCGGCTTCTCGGTTTCATTGCTTTTGGGATCCTTTAATTCCTTGGGCGCTGGCATCACTTCGCCCAGCGCCAGCTTATTGGGTAGAGTATCGGGCGTATTGATAATGCCATATGGCCTCAGATGATATATTAAATAGTCCAGCTCATACATTTGCTTGGGCGCGATATAATGAAATGATATGGCACTATCTGAACAGCAGTCCAGGCTCTAAAAAAAACAGATAAGACATGATTTTGTGTTTGTATCTATCTATTTTGATAAATTATATAATTAAATTTTTATCATTAAATGCTATTTGAAAATTTGTTAGAAATGCAAAAACCTTTACCTGCTTAAGCAAAAATGCATAAATTAAAATTTCGACACAGGCTAAATCTCTGCCATGAGTATGGCCGCGCTTACCCTGTTTGTTTGATAGTAGACGAAATCCCAATACCAGTAAGTTTGGTTCGTGTGCGAGGGTATTAGGTGATTCTCCGGCACAAACGGAAAGAAGCGTCCGTGTCCATTGGGATCGCGAGAATCGCCTGCCAGAACTTTAACGTTCTCCATGCACTTGCCCATTTCGGCATCCTCGGCGCCAGTGTTGTTCATTTTGCAGAACTCGGGATTGGGCAGCGCCTCCAGCACAAACCGACGAACCGCCTCGCGGCTGAGCACATAGCCAGCTCCGCCGGACATGTAGCCCTGTTTCACATACGGCTTGAACCTGCAGCCGAAGTAAACAGGTGTCTCGGGGCTATAAGGATATAGCATATAGCGCATGTTCTCGATCACGGCATAAGTATCATCATCGGCTTTGTAGAACCAATCCGCATCGTTAAAATGATGTTGGTATATATATTTCATTGCCTCTTTCACCTTATGCCAAATGAAATTATGACCCTCTTCCACGTCCAGTTTCACCGTGGGCAATTCGTTATCCTCTTCAGAGCTCATAAATAAGAGAATGTTGCAGCGTTTGCCCCAGGTGCGTTTTACGTGGAGCGCCTTCGTTTTGTGGTTTGTGGGATTGGTCAAAACCCAGCAGAGAACGCGCACCTCCTTCTTCAATTGTTCGGCTTGGGAAGAATTCTCTTTTTGCTGTTGGAAATGTTGATCTTTCACGGCCACAATTTGCGTTTTTTTCTGGGAAACATTGTAGAATAGTTGAGTCAAACAAAATCCGATGACAAAGCCCGCGATGAGTATGGAAATCAAGCGGGCTTCGAAAAATCGCTGCTCGCCAGCAGACATATTTATATCAGCATATCGAATGAAATTAGTTTATATACTTGATCGATTGAAAATATGGTAGGATTTTAAAATATACTTAAGAAATTTTGAATTTTCTTAAAATATTTGAGCTCATGACCGATCCGAAGAGGCGCGTATTTTTTAAAAGACTAGTTCTTGAATTCAGTTGCCAATTTTTATGTTGGACCGAAGCTAATCAAATGTTAGGATCGAATTGTTTATAAAGTCGAGCGTGTCCAATAATATAAATAGAAAATAGATTATGCGGCACTGTGCACTAAAGAAGAACCACGAAAATAATTTAAGATAATATTTTTTTATAAATAGTAATAATTTTTTATAACCTCATAATTGAAATGAATTTAAGAAAATTCTAATATGAATGCCGTATCTATATTTTAAGTTAAATTTATTATTTTAAGTTTTGATTTTAAGCGTAATTTCTTAATTTTTTATTATGGGCGATTATATTTTAATTTCGTGCAATTGTCAAGAAATTTGTATTATTTAGTATTGATTTAATTTTATATATTAAATTGTAAGTATTTTGCATTTTATAATCGGTCTAAACTAAACTAGATCGTAAATATGTAGACATGTAAACGCCAATGAAAGCAGCTTTAAAGCAGTTCTCGTTGAATGTTGCTCTGAACTGCTTGCCAAGCAGTTTACAGCGGAAATAAATTATTTTTCAATTTAAAAGAATTCGTTACAAAACGAATATATGGGAATCAAATTATTAAAATTTCTCAATTAATTTCGTTCAAGAAAATGCCATATTTTATTTGTTATACAATATTTTATTAAATATTTAAGAGTAAATGGTAAAGTGTAATACATGTGGCAATACCGTTATATACATGTATGTATCTGTTCGTATTAAAGCTTATCGGAATATGCATGACAATTTGTTATATTTATTTTGTATTGCTAGCTAAATGGGCCAGTATGTCTGTATATAATATATATTAGCGCTGTCTAAACAAGTGCCATATGCTTTATGAATACTTAAATTAATGTTTATATATATCTAGTAATAGGTATATTTAAAATACGATAATTGCGCAGACTTAATTACAAACTAAGCTAACAGCACTCTAGTATTCTGATTTTGGTATTTTGTACAAATGAGTCGCAACTCAAAAGCAGCTAAAAATAACTTAATCTGAGCGAATTGAACTAATACAAGAGACAACATTTGGAAATGGCAAGTGTGTTAATATAACTTCGATCTCAATATTTACACAAGATATATTTCTATATACACGTAACTTTCGCCCACAATTACTGCGTTTCATTTTGCGTGATGGCAGCATTTGATGTCTCCGGCTCCTTGGTTTCCTTACTTTCCTTGGGCTCCTTTGGTTCCTTGGGCGCTGGCATCAATTCGCCCAATGCGAGCTTATTGGGTAGAGTATCGGGCGTATTGATAATGCCATATGGCCTCAGGTGATATATTAAATAGTCCAGCACATACATTTGATTGGGCGACACATAATGAAATGATATGGCATTATCTGAACAGCAGTCCAGACCCTAAAAAGAGATAAGACATGATTTGTTTGTATTTGTAGCTATCTCTTTTGACAAACACAACTGAGTCGATTCATGTTGTGTGAAATATATCAATGAAGAAATTACCTCGTCTGTTTTATAGTAGATGTATTGCCAGTACCAGAACTTCTTGTCCGTGTGCGAGGGTATTAAATGATGCTCCGGCACAAATGGAAAGAAGCGTCCGCGTCCGTTCGAATCGCGCGAATCGCCTGCCAGGACTTTAACGTTCTCCATGCACTTGCCCATTTCGACATCCTCGGCGCCAGTGTTGTCCTTTTTGCAGAGCTTGGGATTGGGCAACGCCTCCAGCACAAATCGGCGAACCGCCTCGCGGCTGAGCACATAGCCAGCTCCGCCGGACATGTAGCCCTGTTTTACGTACGGCTTGAACTTGCAGCCGAAGTAAACTGGCGTATCGGGGCTATAAGGATAGAGCATGTAGCGCATGTTCTCGACGATCGTGTAGGTGTCGTCGTCCGCCTTAAGGAACCAGTCGGCGTCGTTGATGTGATGCTCGTAGATGTATTTGTAGGCCTCCTTCGTTTTGCCCCACAGATTGTTGCGTCCCTCGCCGATGGGCAGCGCGACGGCGTCCAGTTCGTCGTCCTTGGCGGAGCTCATGAAGACCAGTTTGTTGCAGCGCTTGCCCCAGGTGCGTTTCACGTGACGCGCCTTCTTTTGGTGATTGGCCGGACTCGTCATGATCCAGCAGAGAATGCGCACCTCCCCGTACAGCCTCTCCGCGATGGTGGTGTTCTCGTGCACATGCTCGTGACTGCCGACATCCTGCTCTGGTCCGGCCAGCTCCAGCATGTCGTGGCTGTGATGGGCATCGTTCACATCGCCGTGCCGGTGGCCATCGTACGGCACGTACTCGCCACGTTCCGGCGTGGAGGATATCACAAACAGCTCGGCCAGGCAGAAGCCAACAATCAGGCCGACGAGCAGCGAGATGAACGAACGTTTGTTGGAACGTCCTGATAGGGGACATAGAAAAAAAAACAATATTCGATTTAGTGTATATATCTATATTAACTATATCAATCAAGAAACAATTTGTATATAATAGATTGGATTAGATCGGTTGAAAAATTAGTTTATATATGTAATTTTTTAATTTTCAATATCAATAAGGAGTATTTGTCATAGAAACATATTTCTTTATCAAAATATCTGAATATATATTCGATCAGACAACGATCTTCTCAGGCTTTCAAATGTAACTTTTCAATGTCAAGAATGGTTTATATAGAAACATATATTTAAATCTTATCTAAACTCAACTCACCTTCATTTAGCAAGGATCTTCCTAACAGGCTATTGGCAGTCATTGGGCTTTATGATTTGTGCTACGTGCTATATACTGTTAGGACTATTTACGAGATCGGATAACGGCAACCTCTGCTTAGATTTTGTTTGTGCGAGTGGGTTGGGAAAGGGCCTTGACCGTCTTTGGTTGCGTTGGGTGGGTAAAGCGCCGATTTTCTGTATTCTTTACATCTTCTGCAAGATAAAGAAATATATATATAAGTATTATATATAGCATATAATTCGTATAGATAGTTAAGCTCTTATCTCGCACAGAATCACGCACCTGCCACTGAAGACTGTTCTACAGCTGCTTAAGTCTAAAATTTAGCGAATCTTGTTTCTGCACTCGTCCGACTCTCAATTACAAATGTAATTGCGCAATGAGGCGATATTCGAGACTCGACTCGACGCTTTTTTCAGTTTCGGTTTTGATTTTAAATATGCGAAAACGTGACATTTGTTTCACTTGCCGCCCACAAAGCGCAGCCGCAACGTTTTTGTCTGCTGAATTTATTTCATTTCGAATAATCTTTTATATCTTATCTCTCTTTTGGTTTTGGCACATTTTCCCATTTTGATGCATTCTGTGTTATGCGTTGATGCTGATAACAATTAATTGTCTTTTGCACGTAAGTTTTGTTTTTTTGTTTTGGGTCAATAATAATCTTTTTCTTCTTTTATTTTTTAATTACTTTATCTATGCAAAGATTATGTGTATTTTATCTTGTTTACATGGCACATCTTGATTTTCACACATTTGCATCTTTATTTGGTTCTTTTGCTTGGTTTTGGTGCAAAGATCACAAACGCATTTTAAACTTTGCAAATATTATGTTAAATTTTTAGCTTTTGGTATGCACGCAAATTTGTGTCTAGTTTTTGGTACGTTTTAATTGGTGTGAAAATATCAGTTTCGAGCAAATAGGGTTGTCAACAGCTTCACAGATTTTTTAAAAAATTTTTTTGTGTTTAATTTTTATTAGATTTACCAATTGAAAAGTATCTTCTAATTAACATACTTCAAATATTGTTCACACTTTGACAAAGAATTACAATTTTTATAAATAATTACTTTTTTTTGACAATTGTTTAGACAATTACTCAATTACTAATTGTTTACTTTGCTGATAGCTAGCAAATGCACCATTTGAACTTACTTTTATTATTATTGATTTTTGTTTTATGTAAAATAAATTTGTTTTTTACGTACTATTGAGCCTAATGAGTGCCATTTACGAGTTGCACGATTCGCACGCGAGCGACAACTGAGACCACATTGCATATAAGCAGGGGTTCTTAAAGCAACGTGGACTGCCGTAAACATTGCTGTTGTCGTTGTTGTCGTTGGTGTTGTTAGAATAGTGCCGACCTCAAATGGAAATTAAAATGGTAATGGCGAAATTTTTACAACTCGATGCATTATCAGTGAAAAACAGAAGGCAAAAAACATTTGCAAATGCGTTTCACAGATGGTTCTTTAATGTAATATTTATCGCTTTCGGTTAATCGATCAAAGCGAAATAAATCACCTGTGTTTATCTGCAGCCAATTTATATCTAATCTAATTAATATAGTTTTGATCGAACAGCGAGGTGTTATTACGAATATTCGATTTTGACAATGTAAAGTTGTTGGATTTTGTTGGTTGACTTTGATATATCCTTGATATATCCCTTCTTCGTTGGGAACTTTCACTTGATTCGCTTGTTTGAAACAAACTAAGAGACGACAATTAAAGACTCAAATCTATATATATATGCATTGCATATATCTCTGCATTGCACTTTTGCACACGAAAATTGATTAAAAATTAAAAAAGCGTTTGTCTCAGATAAATCTGAGTACGTGTTTCGGGTAAATTGCTTTTCGAGAAACAACTGAAGGAAATTAATTCTGTTCTACAGGTATACAGGTATAACGGTAGAAAAATTGCCAAAAATGTACAAATTTATTATTGTTTTTGAGGACGGGTTAATTACAACAACTCTATCTCCGATGGAACCTAATGCACGGCAAGTCGTGTGAAACGTGCCCGTTGCGACAGTTTGTCTCTGGCTTAGAAAGCTGAATGCAATTGTGCAATCGCAGAGTTAAATGGGTTCAATTGCATTGTGTGGGCGGGTGGCGATTGCAATCGTGCTGTCCACTGGGCTCTGGCCCTGCCTCAATTGATAGGCATAACGCCACGTTAATTTAAGTTGCAGCTGTAATTGCAAATTAATTAATTATAGGCATGAAATAGCCGGAGACCTTGTGGCTGTTCTCCCATTTTTTTTCACAGTTTCCCTCCCCCCGGCTGGAAATGCGTGTCACGGCAATTATTTTGCATACGAAAATCATTGCAATTAAAACTAAATTACATAAATTGCATGTGCCCCAGCGGGCCAAAGCCAACTAAAACTGTTGCATTCTGAACAACAATCCAGAGAAAAAATCTAAATAAATAAATCCAACATTACAGTCTATATTTAGCTCAACAATATGTTACGATTTCAAATTATTTTTAATATGTGCTGTTTCTAAAGAGAACATTTCAAATTTTTTTTATACGCCGAACCCATTGAAAATGGGTAGAAAGGGGTATATTGGTTGTCAGTTCAGCAGAAGAAATCTCTCTATTTTTTTTTTTTTTTGATAATTATTGATTCCACTTTTTTTTTAAAATTATTAACCACCCCAATATTCATCAAATGCCGGGAGTTGGTGTGTCTTTGTTGATTGCTGCGCTTAAGGTATCTCGTAGTCGGGAGGACCCGACTAGAGCAATCTTACTTGGTTTTATATGTGTGTAGATACACACGCAAATGAACTCATTTGGCAACGTGTTTTTAATACATTGATTATTTTTTGCTACCAACAATTGTTAGCTATCTTTTTTATTTTTATTAACAATTATTTGGCTATTCATAATCATTAATATTAGAGTTATACTCACGCATAGAAGTAAATTAGAGCTATTTGAGCATATTTTTAGAAAATTGATTTTAATTATTTTTTTTATATTTGATTCAAATTGTTAATTTTATATAGTTGCGTTTAATTGATAAACATTCATTGATTTTAATTGGAATCAAATACGAAAATCAGTGTCAAAAAATCATAAATTGTCATAAAATATTAATTATTATAAATCTAATTTCTCACATCGATAACCAATATGCCAAGAACTGAATAATATTCTATTCTATTATAGGATATATTCTATTTAGTTGGATTGTAGTCTCACTTTGACACTTTGGCTTCCACTTAATAAAGTGGAGGTTATGCGTCAGCTGACTTAATTTAAAATAATTAATTTATTCGCAAAAAAAACTTTTTTTTTTTTGTTAGTTATCAATTTGTATTGTAAACTATTAACTATGTAAAATAGTTATTATATAATGCGTAATAGATATTTTAAATAGGTTTCGGAATAATGAAATGATTATCTCATAGCGAACATATCAATGGGCCCGGTCGGGTCACAATACCGTGACAGTTCATTCACAGTAAACACGCACGGACAGCAAACCAATTGTTCAATTGTTTTGTGTTGCCAGTTAACCAATAAAATCGGCCACGCTTTACGATTCTGTGCAAAAATAACAAAAAGAATTTAATTAAATTGTTCTCTGTGTATGCGTCTGTTTTTTTTTTTTTTGTTATTCATATTATGTTCCTTCATTTCTTGCGTTGCCAGATAAACTTGACCAGCAGAATGGCTTATACGAATTCACTGTTATCACGCCCTAGGGGAACTAACCATGGAAACTGTTATCATAAGTTTTTAGTTTGCTTTTTGTTCTTTTTTGTTTTGTTTAACATCCGCTTTAAAATCGTTTATGTGGCAATCTTTCGTCTCGCAGTCGTTCTTATCGAGCGCTCTAAAGCTTCACCTTGTCATAAAGCATTTATTTATTCGGCTATCTTCATAGAATTGCACACCATTAGTTTGTAGTAAAATAATTAACTTGTTTTCTTTAAAAGGTGAGTGCAACAAAGAAGTGTCAATATAGATATTATTGCTTGGATGAATTATCAAACTGATAAGAAGTTTCTTTAACATGCGAACAGTTTTTGAATATCTAACTTGGAATTTTTGCATTTAGAATATTACAAAATGGGGGCTACTTAGTCACCAGTGGCAATAGTTCAGGGTAGACAGGGCAATTTATAGATTTATAGCTGATATAAATAAAGTAATGTTATGCTAAGTATATTAACTAAGTATATTCTGCTAGTCTAGTGTAATCTTTAAATAATAGTTTCCAACTTTCCACTTTTTAAATCCTTTCTTTTTTTTGCATTTTGATTGCAGAAGTTGAAGTTTGCATTGAACATGCTTTTGTTTATATACAAACCCATTAAAAATTACCAACTTCAAACAAAAATAAAAATGATAATAATAAAAACAAACGCAATTAAGGTTGTATATATTCGAACTTGAAGTAAATTTATAATTAGGAATCTGCCGTTTAACCGTACAGTTTCTGTACGCATTTTTATATATTATATATGTTATATGTTTAATCTTTTTATCTAATTATATGCCCACAATTTTGTTAATCTCAATCGTTTTAATCTGATAAAAGATAACTTTAAAACCAAATATAATTACTCAAGAGAATTTTTAATAAATTTGTTGCCCTATTCTCATTCGTAACCACTATAAAATTAAGCAAAATTAGCATTTATTTTAAATTTTTAACTTACATTTTTACAATTGGCAACAAAACCCTGTTAATATTGTAAAAAATTATCTTTTTACTGTTTTGCGAAAGAAATCAATCATTGCAAAAGAATTTGCTAGCTATTTTGCGAATACTTTTTTTATAGTTTTGCGTTTGTTTCGTTTCTATTTTTGTTTTTATTAGCCGCAATAGATAACATGTGCATGACCTTATCACATGTACTGTTATCTAGTTAGTCAATTTGTTTCTCTTTGTTGGGAAGCATGTGTTCTTCATTTTTTACTGAAAATTGAATTTCGTTTTGACATTAACAAAATGAGTCTAAAATTTTCATGAAACCCACATAAAAATATTATAATTTGGTAGAACAATATTATATAGTAGTCATACTATATGAGTATATATATGTATATAAGGGCGCTGGTTAAAAATAGAAAAAAACAGCATGTGGGTATTGTGTTTTAAAGAGGTTAAAGAGTCAACGAATTTTAGTTGATTGTTTACGATAATAATCGTTCGACGAAGAAGTTTGCCACAAGTTTTGAAAGAGGCGTTGATTTGTTGGTGTTTGCTTTGTCTACTAACGTCAAATCAATAAAACAAAAAAAAAAAAAAAAGACAGCTGTGGGTAAAACAGATATTTGAAATATGTTCGATTAATCAATTGGATTTTATTCATACGTGATAAAAATTATTATACGTTATTTACGTTTAAATGATTCATAAATAGCGGAAAACATTGAAGGCTTAATAAATACCCTATAGTTTTTGAAGCAGTCGATTATTTATTTAATTTTAGTATAATATAATATTATTTCAAATTTATTTCCTGCTAATCATTATTATATGATATTATATTTCCTCAAAGAGAATTAACCTACTTAACCAATAGTAAATTTGTTTAAATTTATAACTTTTGCAGTTAAAAGCGAGATAAGACAAGATAATGTATATTTTGTACTAATGTATTTTTTCTTTAACTTAACCACAAGTATCTCTTGAAGATAATTTTTATAATTATAAACGAGTCTGAAGTGCATGATAGATAAAGTTGTTGAGCGAAAATTTGGCTACTTTCTACCTAATATTCCATAAAATAAATATTCCTTCTTGTGATAATTATTTGCTTATTTACAAATTATCGAGTTAACGCCCTCAACGGGAGTGTACTTATTAAAAATTATATATTTAACTTAAAATGATGATTAAAAGCTGTTATCAGTGCAGCTAAAAATAAATATACATATGTTCATATGTTTCTGTAAAACGCGTGGGGAGTGCAGAAGTGAAGTGTGAAGTGTGTGCGGCGATCGCATTTAAGAAACCACAAATAAATGAAAGAAACGCGACGAGGCGACAGGCAATTCACCCCTGGAGTGAAGAGCGAGAGCCAAAGCCAAGCGAGAGTCGAGGGCCAAACGACAGATAGCAACGGAAATGGCAACTGCACATTCAGAGAGGAAGAGAGAGAGAGCGAGCGAGCGAGAGAGAGGGACAGACAGAAGGCATCAGTAAAGGGCAGCTGTCGCTGCAGTGAATTATAAATAACAACAACTAATGTGCTAAGGCTAAGCACAACGAAATGTGAGTGCTCTTTATAATAAATATGTATATTAAATATAAATAAATATAATTTCGGTTGAAATAAAATCTAAAAAAAAATATATATGTATTAAATATATATTTGCTATTATTTTTGACACTATTTATTTAATTTTAATTTAATTCAAGCTAAAAAAAATGTTGCATTTGTATATAAAAAGAATTGTAGGATAAGAAGCAGAAGAATGATAAGCTATTCGAATTTTTGATAAGTCTATTTCTGTGTACAGGAAGAGGAAGAGTACTAAAAACTACAATTGATAAACTTTTGCATAGTGTGGGGAAGTTTGATATGTGTCATTTAGTTTTTATAGTTATTATTATCACAATTTGTATGGTTATTTTACTATTATTATAAATAGAAGAAAACCGAAAATAATAATAGAATTGTTAAATGCACTTTAAAAATTTTACTGGTATGTTAATCCCATTTCACATTGTAAATCCTTTATAGTGTATACTATATCAACAAATTATAGTAAAAGTGCACTAAAAATATCTCCTTGTTTTGCGTTTCTTAATTTTATTCTCGAATTTTTATGCGTATAATCTTATGATTTGTGGTACTTGCATACACACACACACACACACACACACTCAGCAGACACATCTTTAATATTGTAATTTTTTCTTTTTCAATATTCAACTTAAATGAATCGTTTAATTTTCAAGACTTAATTTAATTTTGTGTGTGTGTTTTTATGGCACCTGAGTGCATTTTATAAGGTTTTTTGTGCATTTCACATTGGATCTCGGATTTGACATACTAAGCAAACTGCTGGCTAAATTAATGCTGACCAAAATATTAAATATATTTTTGAGTATAATGTGTTTTCTTTTTTGTTGTTTATTTTATGTTATATTTATGTATATATTTTTGTTGTTTTTTTTTTTGGCTTGATTCTATTTCAGCACTGCACTTTAGCTACTTACAATTGATTTTTAGCACATTTATTCGCATGCTGTTGTTGTATAATATTTTGTTGTTGTTGTTTGTTTTATTGTTTTTATTATTGCTTTTTTTTGTTGGGTCTATTCTTTGTTGTTGCGGCGCAGGACGCTCCCTGAGACCGCGTCGCTCTTTTGTACAGAATTTTGCATGCACGTTTTTCGCGGCGCTTTAATTGATTGGCTGTTTGTTGTTTGTTGTTTGCATTTAATCGCGGCGCAACCAAGCTACAACAACGACACAAGCGCCAACAACAGCAGCAGCGACAACAGTAACAATAATAATAATGCTTAATTAAAAAAAATGTATTTTTCCGTCAACGCAAACGAGCTGGCGAGCGCACGAGATGACAACAAAACGGCAACTGCGGCGAGCGCGCGAAATTTGCGACAATGAGACCCATTTAAACGGAGAGCGCGGTCGAAATATTTCAGGGAATTTTTAGAACCCGTGCATGCGCTAATCCCGCGAGAGCAGCGAGCGACGCTGAGAAAGCAACGGAAGAGAGTAGCGCATGCGTTAACCCAATTTCATATAAGAAAAATGAGAAAGATAGAGAGAGAGAGAGAGAGAGAGAGAGAGCGCGAAAGATAATGAAAACTGAACGAATGCCGGCGTGTGGCCGGCATATCGCTTGTTGATAATGCAGCTCGATAAACTTAATCAGCGCACAAAATATGAATAAACGCACTTAAAAGGAATGAGGGTGGTTAAAAAAAAAGAGCAATGGGACTTGAGTCGGGGCCGGTTGGGCATGCATTTTCCGCACTGCTACATTTATTTTTGGCCAATTTCGATTAGCTACCACCAGTGCGAGCCAGGTGTGCTTGACAGCTGACACACGCGAGTGTCAAGAGAGCGGAGAGCAAGTCAAGAGAAAGAGTTTCGGGCGAAACAGCTGTTTTTCTTAAATATTTTTAAGGTGGTGGTTTGTTTTGGGGGTAAGTTGCCTCTTTGGGCTATAAGATATTTTAAATAATGTATAAATTTAAAATTTTATAATATTAAAATAAATAAAATAAATAGTCCTTTGGTTTATTCGGTATTTTAAATGTATTATACTATTAAAAATTTTAAATGTTGACTAAGATTCTTTGTTTTTGGTGATAATTTAAATTTCTTACAATATAGATTCTTGCAAAGCGTTGAAAAGATAATATTCGAAGCACATAAAGTATTTTCAATATCTTGTAAGAGGTAAACATGTTCGACACTTTGGTTGTTGGAACTGGGAGTAAAATAATTGCGGACCATCAGTCATTGAGCTTTATCTATTCTTTTGCTCGTTTTTCTTTAATGAGTTAGTTACGTGTTAATTGTGTACATTGGGAAAGACTTCGTTATGGA
>SCDT01002402.1:0-19180 GCA_004143765.1 Drosophila melanica | reverse complement strand
AAACTTTTTTTATATTATTTTATATTATTTTTATGAGATATAGTTAATTAAAGCTGGTTTTTGAAATTTTTTTTTTAAAAATGGGACTGACAAGCAAGAAAAGAATTATTAGTTATAAAAAAATAAAAATAATAGTATTAGTAATGAAATTTTTAAAACAAAATTTGTTGTGTGTCAATTATTTTTTACTGAATTTTTATGAAATAATTTCTAAAAGGTAAAGTTTGCTTAAAACCCTTTAAATTAAGCTAAAATTAAGCTTTATTTTACTTTTAAGTTTTGGAACACGCTCCCCTTAAGAACCGAATAAGTATAAGCTAAGTTTCACAGAAAGAGCATCTGATAGTCGAGCTAGGCTGGCAGCAAGCCAGTTGGCTGTTGGCCTTCGCCTGTCGACTGGCAATTGCCATGTTGCCAATGTTGGCAAATCTTGTTGCTGGTAATGATGCCCAATTGCAGCTTAATTAACACACAGCGCGTTAAGCGCTTTGTGTGCAACAGCAAAAGCAACAGAAACAGTTATAGCTGCGGCAACACAGAATGGGCATTCAGCTTCATTCCCATTTCCATTTCCATTTGCATTTTCACTTACCCCTGCCATTGGCTCAGATCCTTTGACTGTTGGCCTGTAATGGAAATCTCTAGCGAGACGAGGGGGGCGGGGGCGACTGAAAATGTATTTTAAATACAACGCACACAAATTGGCAGTTGAGAAAACAAATTTGGACGTGGCACGCGGCACGTGTGGCAGTGTGGCACTTACGTTACGTTTGTGCCACAAAACTCGCGGCAGGCGACTTTGACTTTGCCTCCAACTCCGCCTTCGCTCAAGCTAAAACCAGTTGCTTGCAACAGTTGCGGCGAGAGCGAGTGAGAGCGATGAAAAGAGGGAGAGAGAGGGAGTGTGCAAAAGCAGAAGCTGCTGGTGGCAGTCGTTTTAGTGTCGCGAAGGTCGCCACAGCTTCTGCCACACCTCCGTTCGTCTGTCGCCTGTCGCCAGTCGTCTTTCTCTTGCTTCTGCCTTGTTTTTGGCCTTATTCGAATGCGATTTTGGTTTTTGGCCACGCATTGAACTTTGCCTCCAACACTTTGGAACCCAAAAAAAAAACTGTAGTTGTTGTTGCTGTAATTCTTTTGTTGTTGGTGTTTTGTTGCATGCGGGCTCTTGGCCTGGCGGGCAGTTTGGCCATGCCCGTCGCTTAGTTTGGCTGGCTGGTAAACGAGCCACAATCACAACAACCGGTCAATCGCAGAGCCCCCGCCCCCTCCCCCACCTGACCGCCTGCCCGCCAGCTTCATCAGCCAACGTATTTTATAGCCTTTAAGGTAAAAAAAATAATGCGACGACCTCTTCGCATCGCTTCGCCGTTCTCATTTTGTCGTCGACGTCTTTTCGCCATTGCACACACACACAAACACACACACACACACTCGCATACACCACACACATAACTCAGCTGCGGGCCAAGTTTGTCGAAAAATGCCCGCGGCATCGTAAAAAAAATTTTTTTTCTGTTTTGTTCTTCGTACTTTTGTTTATTTCTCCTTTAGTGCGGGCCGAGCAGCACTTGAGGCGCATCAAATTTTTAAAACGTCTGCGTTTATGGCACACAATTTTCGGACTCGAACTCGGACACGGACACGGACACGGACACCGACTACAACTTGGACTTGGACTTGGACGTGGCATGTGCATGCCGCAGATGTGGGAGAGACGAAAATCAGTTGACCCCCGGGCGCATTTGGCCCAAGCCAACACCAAAAACAAAAATAAAACACAACAACAGAAAAAAAAGTAAATATAAAGATATGAAAGAGGTTTCTCCAAAGCATGCAACTGGGGCCTTTCCCTGTGCTCAAAATTCGTTTATTACAGAATCTTTTTCGAACTAATTTATTGGCTTATACTCAAAAAAGGGAGAGCGAATGAGCGTTTTTTCTTTCTTTGGCTTTGGTTTATGTTTTGTTTGGGTATTTAGATTTACTCACCGTTTGGGGCAGGAGGACTCCACCGTCAATGGTGATCGTTGATCCAATGCAACAAATGGAGTTCTAGAATGATAAATTTAAAAAGTTATTGCAAATGAATTAACATTAACAAAAAATAATTAAAAAATAATTATATGTTGCACAAGATCAGCTCTAATTTAAATAAATAATTTTGCTGGTTTAGTTTTTTTCCAATTTTTATATTTAGATTGAGCTAAATGTCATGTCTTAAAAGCCTCATTTTAGTCTTGAGCTTTTCAGTTCCCATGATCATTACCAAATAGCCCCAAACTTAGCCAGACCCCGCCGGCGCCAGCATAGTAAATGTTAAATGACACAGAAAATACAAAAATATCTCAAGAGATAAAACTAGACGACTTTCTTTTAAAAGATTGTACAATTTTAAAATTTTTAAAAAATTCGATTAAGACTAAGTCTTGAAAACAAATCAAAATAAACTGTTGCGTCTTAAGGATGCACACACACACACACTTGAAACATAGAATGAATAATTGTTACTGTCACAGGCCCACACATACACACCCACATACAATGCAAATGGAACTCACAAAAAAGTCGGTATATTTAGGAAATGCACTTTAACTATTTATATGAAACAGCGCGTGTAGACAACAAATGTATATCGTTTTTTTCTATATTTAATTTGGCTTGTTTTATTTATATTTGTTAAGCTAGCATTGAATTTTCGTTGCTATAGTTTCTAAATTTTAAGTTGAACTCATTGCTAATTGCGAAATGCACACACACTTGAAAATCACTTAAAATGTTTACTTCCGGTTTCCGGTTGTTGTCGCGCCCGCCGTTTGTTGCCTACTAAAGTTTGTAGCGTCTATCAACTGGTTTTTACCTGACTTGCATTCGCGTCGAGTGTTCGCTGTGAACTGAAATGTGGTTCGATAACCAACTGGTTTTTACTCAGTCTCAAACATGTTGTCTTCAAACCAAAGCGTTTGCCTTCCGGCTATGCACTAGGTTTATTCAGGAGTGCCCTATAAAATAGAGATATAGATAGATGTTTATAATTTTTAGAAATTACACGATTTATATACTAACATTTACATATAGAATACTTAATTAATTTTTAAAATATGTAAATTTTTTAAATCAGATATTTTTATACAGGTTAAGTTTATTTTTAATTTATATGTACAAATTGCTCTTTTAGTGATTTAGAAACTAATTAGTGGCATTGAAAACATCTTATTCGAAAATGTAAACAATCAGCTTATTAGAATGTTGCGTTACGTTTGTTGTTAGTATTTGTTGTGTTCGAGTTCGGTTTGAGTTGCAAGCCATGTTTGATGTTTGACGTCTTTAGCAAATGGCGACCTTGGAGAGAGCAGCTGCAGCATCAGTAGGAGACACACACACAGAGCGAGCGAGAGATAAAGAGAGAGACAGAGAGAGAAAGAGAGCACAAGTGGCTACAACAAACGATTGTTTAGTTGTTGTTGCTGACTTTTCCCACCATATGACTGCCAGTTGCAAGTACCTGAATGTATGTGTGTGTGTGTGTGTGCGCTTGTGTGTGCTTGCGTGTGAACGTTTAATAGTCTATTTCCGGTTTAAGTGCTGTTGCTGTTGCCATTGCTATTGCTGTTACTGTTGCTGTTGCTGTTGCTGTTGCAGTTGTTATTTGCAACTAAGCTGCCGCAATTAACTTTGTAACTGGACTTGCGTGTGGCGTGTGAAATGGCGACAGTTCTGATTGTTCTGATGGGTAATCAATGCAGAGACAAACATACAAATGCAAATGCCTACGAACACATTTACGATTATTTGTGTTTATGTATTTATGGAAAGAAATGCAGACCAAATACCAATACTGAATGTAGAAAGTTGAAGAATTGGCTTTTTAATTAATTAACACAAAATAAAAGTGATCGATTAATAATTAAAAACGGAAACTGAAAATTATTTTGTGTTTACCCCTGTGGCAAAATTCCGAAACTAGTTAGATAACGTTAAAAATAAAATAAATTATTTTTACAACAATAACTTTGATATTTTTTACTGATCGATTCAAAACAGTTATTTATCCTTTATGATCCTTATGTTTAGCACAATTATACACTTAGCAACGAACGGAACTAGGTACACACACACACATGGTTTCAAGTGTCAAAGTCAGTTTCAGACTTCATGTTAACAACAACAATAAAACCAATCAGTTTCTAGTTTTTTGTGTACTGCATTTGTACAGTTTTTGTAGTTCTAAAATAACAAATTCAAAATGGGCGCATTATCGACAGTAATTAAATCAACGCTGCCAAACTATTTGTCCAGCCTGCCGGTGCCGGACACTTTTGGTGGCTGGTTTAAGCTATCAATCAAGGATTGGCTGACACTCATTCCACCCACCTTCGCTGTTGCCGGCATTGGCTACGTAACCTACAAAGCTATCCATCCATCAATCCGACGACGCTGCTCCAGTGGTAGACTCTCTAACAATGAGATACGCAAGGGCGAGGCTAAGGCTGAGGACATGGCTGAAATCGAGAGGGCCGCCGATGGCATCCATGCCGCGCCAAACAGCTTAACTGGCGACAATTTGGGACCGATTGCTATGGTCAAGAAGAAATAGAAACGTTCACCTCGATCTTTTCCTTGATATTTGTTTGTAGTACTTTCACAGATTTTGCCACTCAAATAAGTTTTTAAAAAATTTTTAGTGAATATATTTAATTAATTAATTTATACGCAGCCAATAAAGAAGGCCCAAATGAGTGAAATTCATAGAAAAAAATATATTGCTTCCGTTTTTCCGATATGCATGTGCGTTTGATTCGCGTTCGCTCTCTCGCTCTCTCTCTATCGCTTATATATATGTGTTTGTGTGTGTATGTGTGAGTGTGTGTGTGTGTTTGTGTTAATGACAAAGCATAGAACGCTGCTGTAGCCGCCGCAAGGCTCAAAACGAAATGAAACTTTGTGCGCATAGGCAACCGACAGCGGCAACGACAACAACAACAACAACAGCAACAGCAGCGGCAGCGGCAGCGCCAGCGTCGCAGAGACTTTGACGCGTTGGCAAAAGAAGCAGCAGCAGCAGCAGCAGCAGCAGCAGAAACGTCGCTGGCAACAACGCCTCAGGCGAACCAGTTCCAGTTCCAGACGATGACGACGCCGACGACGACGACGACGACGTCGGGCAGCTGAAATATTTCGTAGCTGGCCCAAGGCTGTGCAAAGAAAAACTTGTGATAAATACGCCGCCGGGCGAATTTCAAAACAGCACGAGAGCGCGAGAGAGAGAGAGAGAGAGAGAGGCGAGATGAAGTGAGGCAGCGAGTGTGATTGGAGTAGAGTAGTAGGCAGCTGTAATTAAAATGAGTGCCAACTTTTTGCCCCAAAACACACACGCACACACACACAGTTACAATCGGCAGAAACCCTTTTCGTTGCTCGGCTCGACCCCCGCACGGCCGACACGCATTTATGTCACATCATTTTTCATTGGCAATTGTTAACCGAGCTGCAACTGGGCCGCAGGCGAAATTAATTTTGTACATACTTCATATTATTGCGCTATTTGCATACAAGTGGCCATTGTTGCAAGTTGCAACTTGCAACAACAACAACAACAACTGCATATGTGTGCTCGTTTTTGTATTTGCCTGTGTGTGTGTGTGTGTGTGTGAGCGATTCCAATGATTGTTCACTGCCCAGTGACATTTCAATTTTTCATATTTTATCAGAGCGTTGGGGGCAGAGCAGAGCGACTAACGCGAACGTTGAGGATGATGACGACGTTTGCCAGTGGAAATTGTTGCAATTTTATCGCTCATTTCACTCATTGTGCGCCCCGGAACGAGTGAGTGGGTGACAGAGCGGGACGCACGCAGCAACTGGCAAAAGGCGCAGTCCATTTATTGCCATACTCTCTAACAACAGACAGCCCCGGCGAGGGTATACAAAGTCAGTTCAAACATGATAAAGAAAATGACATAATTTAATAATAATAAGTATTACAGGGTATCTTGTTGCAAATTATGAAAATTTTCAACAATTTCTCTTTTGGTTTATTACATTTAAGATTTATGTTAATTGGGTTGCTTTTGCGCCTTAATGATTGCAAAGGGTATCTGTCTGCCGTGCAACCATGTCATTTCTTACTTCTTTCGGTTACGGGTTCAGTTTCAGTTTTACACACACACACACATGAGAGCAAAAAGCGGGCTTTTAATATTTTTTTGTCTGTTTTTTTTTTGGACTGCGATGACGTCGCTTTGGGTTTTGCCATTTTAAATATTTTTTTAATCACAAGTTTACGCACACATTCGTACGCGCACACCAAAAGAGAGAGAGCGAGCGAGAGGCTGGTTGGGGAGAGATGGGGCAAAGAGAGGGAGAGGGGGAGAGTGCTCATACATATGGCAATACCAATATTTCAAGCCAATTTGCTGCAGTTAGCCGCCAGCAACTGGCAACAAAATAATTCGACAAAATGTGCGCGGCGCGCTTTATGCTTTATTGTTTGGAACGCTGCAGGGTAGTGGGTGTGCGCTGGGTGGCACAGCTGGGGCAATTGTGGGCGTGGCCACACACACACACACACACATGCAAAGTCTACAAAATCAGCGTCGACAGTCAGATGTATTTCTCTCATAGTAATAATTGTTGATGGGTTTTTAAAGTAGCCACAATCCGCAGAATTCACAGCTGCCGCTTGCCCCACAGCCACGCCCATTTGCCAGCAAAATGCATATTTATTCAAGTCGGTAGTTATTTATTTTTGTTTTTTTTTACGAACCACCCACACCACTCCCCCGTTTGGTTTGTGCATTTTGCGTGTTAATCAATATATAATAACAAACAGAAAATGGTTGAGAAGAGCCTGAAATGGTTTGCCCGAAAGCCCCTATTTCCCTCTACCTCCCTCCCTCCCTGTGCCCTCCTCAAACATATGTTGCTGAGAATTTCCGCACTTTTTACGCATCATTATTATTATTATTATTATTTATATGTAGCACACACAGCGAGTGTGTGTGTGTGTGTGTGTGTGTGCGTGTGTGTTTGTATACATTTGTATATGCATATATTTTTTGTATTATTAACGACACAAAAAAAGGCTCATAAAATTTACAATGCCTGCCCTAAGGCATTTTACTTAATGATGCCATTTTTGCGCTGCCAACGCGGCCTGAAAAATTCGCGTTTAATTTTTAACGCACGACTGACTGCACCAACAAATAAAAAATATACAACAACAAAAAAAAAACTCTATAAACAGCAAAAGGCAATATATCACATATTTCAACATTATTGCAAATGTATCAGGTTTTAAAAGTTTTATTTAAATGTTTTTTTTCGAGTTTTTTGATATATGAACAAATTTGCTGCTAAGAGAAACTCTGAGTCCTAATTTAAAAAGAAAAGTACATTTTATTAATTACTACCATCAAAACTCAAAGCTAACAAAGGTCCTAGTCAAGAGATTGATAAGGACATTTTTATATATTGCAACATAACTGGGCATAAGCCCTTGTCTAAATAAATCTTATACCTACAATCTATATTTATACAATATTATTTTTTAAATACAATTCTAATACTATATAATTATAATAAAATAATAATAATAATAATAATAATGATAAATTTAAAACAGCCTGTGCTAATTATTTCCTTTAAGTTCTATCGAAGATTATTTGCCTAAGGAAACAGAAAAAAAACTTGCAGCAAATATATTGTTTATATCAAGTAATGCCAAGTGATCTCTTCGAAAGATAATTCCACAAGCTAAGCACAAAATACGATTACCATAATTCAATGCAAGCAAGAACAGTACAGTCGGGTGTATCCGACAGCGCCATACCCATTCACAGTGTAATAACAAAACATGTACTCTGGCAATATTGAAAACAATTTTATATTCAATAATGGATAAAGTATTTAAAATATGGGTATGCACTAGAATATATTCGAAATTTCCATGCGCAAACAAAATATAGTCCAATCTAATCCTGAACGAGTATATTGAACCCGAGGAAATGCATAGAAGCCGCTCATCATATCGTATTGGAGTCGTGCGTGACATTTGCCATTAAGCTAAATAATTCCTAACCAGTTTTCATTGTCATTCGGTGACTAAAAACTTTTCGCACAACTCTTCGATTCATGTATGTGTGGTGTGTGTGCACATGTGTGTGTACATAGTGTGTGTGCATAATTTTTAATGATTTACAAACTAGCCCGCTGGCGATTTGAGCTCGAAAACTGACAGTTGATATTCTAGAGGCAGCGAAAGAGAAAGAATGAGACGGCGAATGGGAATGGGAATTGAGAGAGCTGAGAGCTGAGGGAAATATAATGCAAAATGCAAAATTGCCGCCAGTTATGAATGGGACCAGTTTCTTTATTTGCTGCAGAACTCTGAATGCTGAACGGAAAAGGATTGCGTCGAACATGCAACTAAGAATGCCCCAAGGCACCCAACAACAACAACAACAACAACAGTAAAGGCAACAGCAACAGCAACAGCAAAAAAAATTTATATGTAGAAGTTAAAAATAAGTTAAACTTAAGTAGCTGGAGGCCGCATTTTGGCATTTTGCATATAATGAGGGTATGCAGGCTGCTGCCAGTCCCATGAGGACTTGTCACCTGGCAGCTGCTGCCACTGCCACTGCCACTGCCAGTGGAGACCAGCAACATTTCGGGGACAATTATGAGCTGTGATTGTGGCACTGCTCACTGCACCAAACCCGACTCGTATATATATCCAAACATAATTATAGGCCGAGGCAACCGCCCAATGTCGAAGGATGCCCAGTTTTTTGTTATTTTTAAATTATGCTTTGTGTATATATTGTATGCACTGTAATTTTGGAGACAGCTTTGCCAAGCAGCAGCAGCTGCTGCTGCAACATGTGTGCTGCAATTTTTTTTTTGTCTTGTTGTTGTCTAATTTTGCATGTGTTGGCGCAATTTTTTTTTTTTGTTCACATCGCCACCTGCAACACTTGTTCAAATAACAATGTGGGTGCCGCTTGTTATTGTTTTTTTATTGTTGTCTTTTTTGGCTACCACGCCCACAAACGCACAAGTGCAACAAGTCGCAAACCAAACAACTGGCAAAGATCTAATGAAGGGTGAACGATTTGGATACCTCATGAAAAAGTACAAGTTAGATCAACAGTTCAATCATTATTATATTTGTATAACAAGAGCAGATATAAAAGTTTTGGACGCGCTTAAAGGCTTAAAAGTTATTTGCAATTAACTGCCTTAAATACCCCTTTTACTCAAAATTGACAGGGTATATTTTAGATCGAAAAACAACAATAAAAAAATGCATTGCATGCTATTCACCTGCTTTCCGTTCGTCGCTGTCACCTGAGCAAACAAAACACAACCAACAACAACTACTAAGCACACACGAACACACACGAACACAGGCAGCGCGCAAGGACAATGGCAGTCTAAAGTACGTGGCTGAAGCCGACTAGTGTTTGGTTATTCATGTTGCATCGAACATGTTGGTCATCGAACATGCTGCAAACGGTGCCTGCCTGAGGCAACAAACTGCTGCGACTACGCGCCATATTATCAGCCACAACGTAAACACAACAAACGAACAAGCAAGCAACAACGCACAGCGACAGGCGGTGCCAACAACAAGAACAACAGCAGCAGCTTCACCAGCAGCAGCAGCAGCAACTAAGTATCCATATCCGCAGCTTTGTTGAGTTTCAGCTCAGTTAGATAGAGATACAGATAGACAGAAAGACGGACAGACACGCGATGGCAACGCTCGCAAACGTTGCTGCCACAGCCTCACCTCAGTCTCTCCTTGCCCCTGGGGCGTTCGCTTGTAATTATAATATTTCAACCCAAATGTTGCCGCCGGCCATGCGCCAATGATGGATTTCAACTCTCTGCCCCGCGCTCTGCGGCCGTGCCATATAATATACCATACTACACATATATACAGACATTCCCAGCTGGTTTTGGCCTGGGTTGTGGCATCGAGGTGCGCCTTCTCTGGGGTTCCGGGGTTGCTAGCTGCCGACGCTGTGCAATTTGTGGCCAGAGGCCAAAACGGATTGGCCGCAGGCCATACATGTGAATAAAATTACATTCACTATTTTATATGCCACACACACATAGATACTTATAGAAATGTATATAATTTTATATACATATTTATAAATATTATATATATATATACTGATACATACATAGCTATGTGTATTTGCAGGCCATTTGTCTTTTATATACAATTCATACTTTGTCTCTGTCTCAGCGCAAATGCGAAAAACTAGAGATATGCTTCTAAGTATATAAATTTAACGCGTTGTTATAGAAAAATATAATTGAATTGGTAGAGGCAATAACAGCATTAGATCATAGTTGGACATACATAACAACAACGACAATAACAACAACAACGAATAAACTTGACCGCTGGCCATTGACGAGAGAAAAGGGTAACAGACGCTGCCACTGACAAGCGACTGTTAAAGCCATCGAATAACCAGTACCCCAGTACCCAGTTTCAGTTCTCAGCTCAACTCGTTTCCAGCTGAACATTAATCAGTTAAACAACCAAATTAGTTTTAGACTTGGCTAATAGAGACATTGACGTGGCCAGTTGTGAATGCGTGTAAATTTAGATACATAGATAGATAGAAAGTCAAATGAAGCAACTGACTGATGTCTATTTTCAGTCAGCTGTCCAAGCTAATGGGTACTGATCAAATGTGATAATTCATATCAAGTCAGTTGAAAGTTGGGCTATTTATTATTTTTTATGACAGCTCCGAAAAATCAGTACGCGATTTTGCCAAAAAAAATCAAAAAAATTTTATTTTCAAAAATGCATATATTTTGAACGTAGAACAAATCTATAGGACATATAATGACAAAAATGCCATCGAACGTGAAAATCGGTTCAGTTTTGACAAAGTTATGGAAGTTTGAAATGTGGATGTTATGGATGCTATGAATCCGAGAGATTTACATGCCAAAATTTTTTACAATTTTGACATGATTTTTGACAAAAAATTTGACCCTCTCAGAACCAGGTTAAATGTTGTTTTTTATGCTATTTTTGGCCAGAAAAATCGATTAAAAATGCAAACTCGCAATTTTAAATTTCGAAATTTTTATTTTCCAAAATGTGTAAGGGGGGAGTACATGCATTTTTACCAAAAATATCAAAAAAAAATTTTTTCTTAAAAATGCATAGATTTTAAATGTAGAATCGATATTTTTGAAAAATCATGAGCAGAATGCCATCAAACATGAAAATCGGTTCAGTTTTGACAAATTTATGGGTGTTTCAAATTTCCATTGGTCCAGGATCTTTATATGTCAAAATTTTTCTTAATTTTGGCATGATTTTTGGCAAAAAATTTGACCCCTCCAGAATCAGATTAAATGTTGTTTTCTATACTAATTATGACATATACAATCAATTAAAAATATTTATTCACAATTTTAAATTTCGAAAATATTTTTTTTCGAAAATGTGTAAGAGGGGAGTACATGCTTTTTTACCATGAAAATCAAAATCAAATCATATAAATCTTAACCTATAGGACATATAATGACAAAAATGCCATTGAACGTGAATGTCGGTTCAGTTTAAAGAAATTTATGGGATATAATAATCATGAATACAATGGTTATATGCATTATTATTATTTTAAGTGATATATATATTATTTATATAATATATTATCAATTGAACTGTTTGATTTATTAAGTAAAATTCCACATTAAATAAACGCATTTCCTTTAGTTTTTCGAAGAGCTAACCATTAAAATCGCGCTTTCTCGAGCTGAGGCCCGTTGTGATCCCAGGTATGTGCACATATGTAAATATATGTATATGTACGTACGTACATATATATGCATCGTTATTACGTGCAGGACTTATGTCTGTAATTAAATTGACATTAATTAAGCTGACACATCCTGGAGCTTCAGCTGTTGTTGTTATTGCTGCGACCGCTGCTCAAGTGCCGCTCATTAAACAATTAAGGGATAATTATCAACGGCGTTGCCTTTTTGCAATTTTCATGCGCAAAGTGTTAAAATCACTTAATAGGCCGCCCAGGATGCCGGGCACGCCCCTTCAGCAAGAGCCGCCCATATTATGCGTCCATATGGCCATAAAGTTTCTCGCAACACCTGTGTGCGTGTGTGTGTCTGTGTGTGTGTGTGTGTCTGTGTGTGTGTGTGTGTGTTTATGTTGCACGCGGCTGTTTGTTTAATTGTAGCGTTTAACGGCAACTGGCGAACAGAGGTAGCTATAGACGTATATGATATGGCCATGGAGTTGTCTGTAATGTTATGCCAACAACAACAACAGCAACAAAAGCAACAGCAACAGCAAACACTATTTTGGACTGCGGCTGACTCGACGAAGCATAAGCTCACATTAATGCAGTTATACACACACACACACATACACTCAACACTTTGGCAGACACAAACCAAACAGCAGCCAAGAGCTGCCAACAACAACAACAGCAACAACAACAGCAACAGCCAAAACTGCCGATTCAGTCAGTAGTCGCAGTCAGTCAGTCAGTTGGTAAAGCAATTTGCAGACATGTGTTACACGCACACACACTGCCACCCACACATACACACACACACAGGTTGTTGCATATGTCGAGCAACAATTCGCACGCTGAAAATGGTGCAAATGCATTTTAGGCACCTGTCAACGGCCAACAGCAAAAACAAAAACAAAATAGCAAAAGAAAAAGACAAAACAAACGAACAATGTAAAACAAAAAACAAGATAAAGGAAAACGTGTGAAAAACGTGTGAAAAACGCGACGAGTTTTACAATTAAACAGTAGCCAACCGAACTGAAGCGTTAAGTGTGCCGTGAAGTGGGCCAAATAAATGTGGCAGTAGATGTGGCCAAATGAATAAATGGTGGCGAAACAAAACAGCTAAGACAAGATCTTGTCTCTTGATATTATAAAAACAAATAGAAGCTGCCGGTTGCAAACGATTTTATTACCTTAAATATATCTCTTTTAAGCCACAGAATAGTTATAAAATAAATNAAAATAAATAAAAATTATAAATTATAAAATTATATAAAAAAATTAGTTTATTTAAACTAATTACTATAGCTAATAATACTGTTTATAAACAACTATTTCATTTTGTCAATCAATTCAATTTTTTTTGAAAATATCACTTTTTAAATTACAACAAAAAATAGCCTCTAAAAACTGCTTTTATTCAATGATATTAAATATAAATATTTGGAAATATTCGTAAATATTCCAACTTGTTATTAGTATATTACATTAGATTATATTATTAAGGATTAGTTAGGCAAAGCAGCTGCTTCTTCTTTAAAAAAAAACTAGTTAGCAGTAAAAACGTCTTTTACATCGCTTGAGGCATTATCTTCTTGCCTTGTCTTGCTTTTTTAAGCTTTTTAATATTAAAAACAATAATGTCATAGCAAGTTTTTCGAAAGCTTTTAAACTAAAAAAAAAACACACACACACACACACACACGCTAGAAATTGGATACAACTATGTGGATATTGTGGCTGGCACCGCTATTTTTGGCCAGTGCAGTTAGCCCGCAGACAAGCGAAAAACACCGTTATGTGTTAGGCGCAGGACACACTGGTGTCATGAATTGTGATGGCGAATTCGAGTGCTTTGAGAACCTCGTTGGCTGTGCATCCCTGATGAAACACTACGATCTGGATGATAAAAAGAACGTTAAGCTGAAGGAACTGTTGATCTATGGCCACAACGGATTGCGAAATCGTCTGGCTCGTAAGCTAAATGTCTGCGACATGCTGGCAATGACCTGGGATAGTAACCTGGCAATATTGGCCAGTCGTCATCATCTGAATTGCAGCCGTTATCTATTTTGTGACGTTCAGGAAGGCCGGATAATAAGCAATAAGGATATGCTGCGACTATATAAGCCGGTGGCACAGGGCAACAGCACCGATGTGGCACGGAACAGTTTCTTTCGAAACAACATTTATGTGAGGAACTTTCTAGAGTACGCCCTGGCCATGTGGTATGAGACCCACATCGAACTGAAGCCGCCCAAAGAGACCCAGTATATGTCGAACAAGTATTATAAGATCAATGGCGACAATAGCTTCACACATATGATTAGGCCAAATGCCCATAAATTGGGCTGCTCCTATGCCATGTGAGTGATAGAGTAATAGAGTTGTTAATTTTTATTCTCTCTTCATGCGACAGGTTCAATGATGGTCTCAGCTTGATCTGCTATTACTTCCCCTATTTGCATACCAACAAAACTATTTTGCTGCGTCGCAAGCCCAAAGAATATCAGTGTCCCTATAGTTTCCCTATTTTGCATCCGTACTTCAAAAGCCTCTGCAAATACGCCAAATATTAAAATGCTTTTGTTCACTCACAAAAAATAAACATTTTTTGCTTTAACAGTTTGACAAATTTGGCAAATGCTCGCCGAGAATACCGGTTAAAGGTGCGACACATGGACTGATTGCCACATGCCGGTATTTGGGCAGAGGAGTCACATGACCCTTATCATAACTGGCCCGAATAGCCACATCCCAGAGCGTATACTTTCGCCCGAAAGCAAATACAGCAAGCGTCCGTGAAAACGAAAAGCCAAGTACGACTAAAAAATACCCTTTTCGATTAATTGGGTAAAGAAATTAAAAACAAAAACAATTTAAACAATTTAACAATATAATTTGTAATTTGACATTTATTGACATACAATTTACCTTTGTAAGTGTGAGTATAAGCGAGTGCATGGACCCTTTCTGATTTGTTTATTATACGGTATGCATAGGCCGCATAAATTCCTGTTTCTGGTTTGTGGCCGCCTTTTGTGGTTGGCTGCTTTGACGATAAAGCTGGTGCTGCTGTTGCTGCTGCTGCTGCTGCTGCTGCTGCGGTTCCAGCTACTCGGACTTGGACTGTGACTTTGGCTCTGGCACTGCCTCATAAACGGAGTGGCAGCGGCGCAACTGCCCCGAAGGTGTAAAACTTGTTGGTGTATTACTGTCTTGAGTTGTTGTTGTTGCTGTTGTTGCACACTTTTCAAAACTGCCTGTCAATGCGTGACATTTCATATTTAAGTTATAATCTGCATGCATTACTTTTGGGATCGCAAGGCGACCGATATATATATATATACACACACACACACACATACACTCCCAGTGAGAAGAAGAGAAAGGGGGAGACGCAAACATGTATAAATTTAATGGTATACAAAATTAACTGGAGGCTAATTTTCAATAAAACTGACAGCTATGTAAAATGAGGAAAGCGCACACACACAAGCTTATACCAAAGTGTATGTGTGTGGCTGTGTGTGTGTGTGTGTATGTGTGTGTTCTTTTGTGCTTGACGTGCAGCAAATTGAAATGGAAACGAGTGAAATACAAATACAAACACGCACACATGCACACATAATGTGTGTTGATGTCCGCTGTCCGCTATATAAATTAAACAAAAACTTAATAAATAGCTAGAAGCAGTTTAGTTGCAATTAATAACGGCTTCGGATCATCCTTTCTCTGTTCCTCGTTTGTCGTTTATATAAAACAGCCAACCCACGCACAACGGTTGTACGCCGAACCTCTCGCTTCCACACACACGTACTCAAACAAAGTGCAACCCAACTCCGTCAGTCAGCATCCAACATGCTGCTCCTCACATCAAACCAGTTTCAAGTCTTATCACTGCAAACGCATCTAAATTATCACGAATGCCGGCAGCAGCAGCAGCTGAGCTGAGCAAAGCAGAACAGCGCGCATACATATGTAAACACAACAAAGTTGCCTCTCTTGCTTTTGCTGCTACTCCTCCTGCTTTTCAACGTTGTCCACACGAACATGTTGCGAGCACGCCTCGGGCTATACTCGAACTGGCTGCAGCTCGAGCGTTCAGTTCGGTTCGGTCTGATTTGGGTCTCCTGTCTCTTGCTGCCTGCTGCCTGCTGCCACCCCTGCCCGTCTCTTGTTACTCCTGCTGCTCCTTGGCCGCGGGCTATTCGCTTGTAATTATAATATTTCATCCCAAAAGTAGCTGCCGGGCATCAGCGTCAGTTTCGTTTGCGGCTTGTTGCAGGCTGAAGAACAGAGTGCGACAGGGGGGCAACAGGAGGACAACAGCACAGCACAGCACAGCAGAGAGCAGAGCAGCGCAGCGCAGCGCAGCAGAGAACAACAATGCAGCCAACGCCAACAATGATGAATTTTTGAACTTGGCGTGTGGGTTACTCGTACAGTAATGTCTGCCACATAAACGCCAACGTCAACGCCAACCGCTGTGAGACAAACTAAAATGCTTTCGCATCGCTCTCAGCCCAGACGCAAACTTCGCTCGGCGCTTTTCTGCCGCGGCCTTCGCCGCATGTCCTCAAGCGCTGCGTACTGCTTGATTGTGAACCTTGGTATACCTGTTTCATGGTGCTATCACAAAAAAAAAACACAAAAAACGAAGAAAGGGAACAAAAAAAGGCAGATTTTTATTCTTACGCTGTTTACATAGAAACTTGGCTCAAATTAAATATGGACGGGCTCGTTATTTATGGACAATAAATTAGCCATCAAAAACGGCGGAGAGCGTAGCGCTCGAAGGCGCCTAAAAACGTTGCTGACACATGCAAATGCAATTCCAATGGCAACACAAAATGGTATTTTAAGTGCAATCCAAACGCTTGACATGTGCAACCTGCCACACGGCCAACCACGTGGCAATGGCGAAGGGGTGCGCCGAGGTGTGCTGCACTTTGTGATAAATTGAGCCGCTGGCCCGCAGCTAAAATCATTTTCATATTGCTAAAATAATGCAAGTGCAACTACTGCTGCTGCAGCAACTGCTGCTGCTGCTGCTTGAATGAATGTGTCTGTAGATTTCGTAGTTTTGTAGATGCAGCTCGAATTACCGCATCGTTTGCGGCGACATTTAATTAAAATGTTCTTTTAGGCGAGCGTCGTGCATATCTTGTTTTCAGCTTTTCAGCTTTTGGCAAACTTTTTTGGTTTGGCCGCGTTTATCAGCTGGCAATTTAGTGGCTCGAAGATAATTCGCAGTGCACTCACTTAATACCAACTCAGGGAAATGGCCATTAAAACGACACTTAATGGCCAAATGGCCATTGTTATGCGTTGTTATTTGTTGCCAACATTTGTGTGGCACTTGCCACAGCGGCTGTTATCAGTAGTGGCTGCTCCTACATAATTGCAATCCTCAATGAAAAGCAGCAGCAGAAACAACAAAAACAACATGCAGGCATTGTGTCGCATTGTGCCAATAATATTACACATACGCCGCATTGGCAACAACAGCAGCAACTTCAACGACAACCGCAACGTTTAATTTCCCGTTTGCCACAGCGCCACAGCGCAGCGCAGCTTTTGTTCAACCGAACGTCGCATTGAAGTGGTTTTCCTGCCCAAGCCACGCCCCACACCTTCCCGCCCGCCTAGCCACGTATCTAAAGCAAACGAAATAACGGAAGCTATGCCGGCGTTTCCGTGCGCCATTCTCTGCCAAGATGCTGCGGCATAAGTTTGTTGCCTTCTCTGTAGGACTGACCGACAGTGCGATACCCTGCAGAAAAGCAAAGAGAATCCAACCAAATTTTAAATTAATGCCAGCCATCACTTTAATATTATAATATAATAATATATTTCTAAAGTATTTGCATATTTGGATTTTTAAAAAATGATTTAAGCAAAAATTAATATTACCAAACTTAAGATTTCAAATTAACTTCTAAACCAGATCAGAAGTGACATTTAATTTAATTTTATTTTATTTATTATAGAACATTATTGAAATCATCAAATCCTGTCTGAGGAAGGGGTTTTCAGAATTTTGATTGGCGCTTTTGAATAATGTTGCGTGATTTAATATGAGATTTTTTGTTTTTAATTTTGGACAATAGTACATAATTGATGTTGTTATGTTTACCCTGTTCTATTTGCCTTGCCTCCCAAGTTGGGGTTAATCCTTTAACTCATCTTCTAATTTGTCGGCATTATATTGTTGGAGTTATGGAGTTAAACGAAATTTGAACACATAATCAATTTTCTATTTTCTATGCAATTATGCGCTTCATTGAGCAATCGCAGAACCAAACGCAAATGGCGGAGGCACGTTTAGACACAATTTAATTAACAGTCACACACACACACACACCCTGGCACAACAACAAACGAATTCTGTGTGTGTGCATTGAATTTGAAAGTGGCATTCATGCAGAAATTATGCAACTGTCAGTTGCACAACAAAATCAAATTGTTTGTTGTGCCTCTGCTGTGTATGAGTGTGCGTGTGTGTATGTGTGTGTGTGTGTGTGTGTGCAAGCGAATGCTAAATAATTGCTACACTTTGATTGAGTACAAATATATTTATATATATACTAAAGAATCATAGCTACAAGTTCAGAAACAAAATGGTTCACGCTTTGAACCACTAAGGTTCAGTTTATGAACCTGAAGATAGAATATTCGGTTTGTTAAATGTTCGTTTTGCTTTCCACCTGTCAGCCAAGCCACTGAAAATTGTTGCTCACACAAATTACAAAAATCGAAAATTTATAAAATTTCACCAAGTCCGTTTTCTACCGATTCAAATAGGTAAAATAGACTAGACTAATTTGGATATTTTTGTAACTTTTTTAAAATCTATTTGAAATAATATAGTTTGATTGGGGCTTAAATTCGGTACGGCCTAAGGTTCAATTCATAATATAATTATAATTTACTCGGTTCGGTTTGCTGCTATTTATATATATTATAATACATATATGTATATTTCTAAATATATATTTGTTTTTTGGCAAATTTTAAGCAAATTAAAGCTTTGAAAAGAGAGAAAACGACCGGCTCAAAGTCAAAGTAGAAGTCAGTCAGCTGCAGCAACTGCTGTTGCCTGTGGCACGCACATTTTCAGCCTCAAATAGCTGCCGGCAATGGCAAAGCAACGGCTAAGCAGCAGCAGCAGCAACTAAAAAAGGAAGCAGCAACAACAGCAGCAACAACAACAGCAACAGCAACAGCAGCAACAACAAGTGCATTTAGTTGCGCCGCACGAAATGGCCGCCAGCCACATACAGAATAGTCGCAATGCATACAGAGACAGACGTTGGCTATATATAAAAGGCTTATGTACAGCAGCTAGCCTCCCGCCCCGCCTCCCCCCCACT
>SCDT01002401.1:0-18941 GCA_004143765.1 Drosophila melanica | reverse complement strand
GAATTTATTATTATTAATATTTATTTTAATTTAATTTATTAATATTTTTTTTAGTAAACATTTTGCAATTTGTATGGAAAACATAGAGCTGATAAATGTTAGAATGCTTGAAGGAATTTGTAAACAGGGTATTTTTGCAGTCCATACATATAAACTCAAACTGTAGCACGTGTTGGCTGTGTGACAGCTCTGCTAAATTTGACACTTAGTTTAAAATACAATACTCTCCTTTTATGTATATTATACATATATATAATATATATATATTGTCACAACCCGACAGACACTGAGCGAAAATTAAATTGAATTAAGGTATAAAATGCAAACGTCAACACAAATCAAATGACAATGTTGTCTGCTTTTGGCTTCGGTCTGCCCAGGTCAGCAATTCCTCTATTCAAAGTGTGCACAAACACACACACACACAGACATACACACACACTTTTTGTGGTACTAGATTACTGCATGGGATATACAACTAGATTATCAAAAACAACATCATCATCATCATCAGGTGAAATTAAATGCATAAATGAAATAAACAACATGTCACAGCTGTCAGTTGATGTGCGGCTTTTATATTTTTTGATATACATCTACTATATAGATGTATATATAGTCTAAAACTATATATGTATATGTATTTTATTTATTCACATCATTTATGTAGAGTGATTCGTATTATTCGGGAGCATTATCTAAGCGCTTGTGCGGCACTTCCGCATTTGTAAATGCAATTGACCCCAGTGGCGAAAATTGCTGTGTGTGTGTGTGTGTGTGTGTGTGTGATCAGATCAACAGTGTGACCAATTGAGCGTATGACCTTGACACGTTGTCTAAATTTCTCGTTACACTTTTATAACTGCTTTTTTTTTTCTTTTAAATTTTACCAGACAGTTTAGCTTGTAGTTAACTTAATGACAAGTTGTTGGGGTGTTTATTTTACCACCTGGAAATGGCCAGTCTACACTGACTTTAAATCAAAGCATGTTGTGAAAATATATCACGTTAGATTTTTCTGTCTTTTGCTACAAATTTTGCCAGGCAGTTTATCGAGCTGTTAACTTAATAACAGCTGCTAATATGCAGCTTGTTAGATTTCCTGTCTTTAACAGACAGTTTAGCTAGCAGTTAACTTCATGGCAACTGCTCGAGGTTTTCAGATTATTTTTATGTTGAAAAATTCTTTAATGTATAATTATTGCCCTCGAGATTCTTCTGTTTACGCATAAACAAATATTATCTTGGCATAATTTCCATTGCAAATTTTTGCATTTCAAGTGTGACCATGCCTTCTGGTGCAGTTTGTAGACTCACACCCTTCCCCTCCTCCTCCAGTTTTTAAATGCCGCACATAAAAATTGTTGTGCATATTTTATTTAATTTTTTTTAACGACTTGTTTACTTGGTGCTGTAATATCTAATCAGGCAAGACTATTATTATATTTGTGTACATTGTTTTTGTTTTTGTTGTTGTTGTTTTTTTTTGTGCAAACAACAACAAATGCATTCATTAATGTCAAGTGTTTGTGGGCATTGCGAATATTTTGTGTTGTTATTTTAGCTTTGTTTGGTTTTTCTGCGGATTTCTGTCGCGCCTTTAAACGCATTCACAATTTATGTATTATTTTTATTGACCATGTTTTTGCACGCTACTTCTTCTTCTTGTTTTGATTCCACTTTGTTATTGTTTAGCTGTCGTTATTTCATAATATGCCAACTCTTGGCAATTGCAGTTTTATGACCTGTTGTCATCGTTTCAGATCGTTCTTGTCGCCTTTGCCTTGTCGCCTATTTACAGTTGTTGTTGTTGTCTTTACGGCCCTCACTTTGCCGGAGCACAAGGTCCGCCCGCACTTTCGTGCTTATTAAATACCCTGTAGCCATTTGAAAAGGGTATAATTAAGTAATTTGTTTTTCGAAATCTGTCGTTTTTTTAAATATATTTTATCTGATTGAGTCATAATGACATTTAACATAATTTTTCATATATATCGATATCGATTGTCATATTTAAAAAGAGATTTTAAAGGCTATATTTCTGATAATAAATTCTCTCTGTCTTTTCAAAACAATTTTGCAGATTTTATCAGCTGGAAATTTCGATATAAAACTTTCCCAAATTTTTAATACATAAAATCCAACATTAAAATGTTATTTTTGAATAATTTCTGAATAATTTCATAATAATTACAACATTTTTTTAGAGAATCTAGAAAGCTGTTTACAATAAATTGTATTTAATTCTCAATGTGGCTAGTTACAGGTTATTTCCCAGCGCAGTTTGCTTATTTCGTATGCCTTTTTTTTTTATCGCTTTGGCTAAAAGTTGACAACTGCATCCGTTCTACCGCCCCGCAGTCTGTCCGTCTGTCTGTTTGCGCAACTTGGCAAGTTGCAGTTAGTTTGCAGCGCGCATCTTGTTGCAATGTGTAAAATGTCAATGACTTCCAAGCGGCTGCAGCAGCAGCAATAACAATTGAAGCCCAACAGCAGCAGTTGGTTGTTGTTTTTTTTTCGTTTTGTTTTTTGTTGTTGTCGCTTAATTAACACAAACGCCGTTGCAACAATAACAATTGTTGACTTTTTTGTTAATTGAAACTAAATGCCGTCGCTGTCGTTGCTAATTATGTACACTGGCGCCATCTACCGCCCGCGCTCAGCACAGAAATGTCTAATTAAGTGGCCATTTATATTGACGCATATACACTGAGAGAATGAAATGTATACTTTTATTGTTAATAGAAGCAAACTATTTTTAAAATTCAAATTTAAATTTTTAGTTGAGAATGAAGGTTTTTCAATTATTTTTATTTATTTAATAATTTTCAGATTTTTTAATAACAAAAATTTAGGATTCAGTATTCTGCATTTGATTCAGTTTTTATTTTCATTTGAAATGCAGCTTAAATTATTTTTAATTAAAAAATATATAAACAAAAATTATTGGTTAAATTTGTAGAACAAATTGTTAGTAAAAATGTACCTCGTGTAATCATATAAATGTAGACTTTTCTCTCAGTGTACATGTATTTAAAAATATATAGCTATGTAGCACGAGTTTGTGCTATATTTATGAGCCATTTGATTAATCGCATTTGCTGTATGCCAGAAAACAAAACGCATGCTAATCGACCCATGCAAAATAATAAATAAAACATGGCATGTTATTTTTATTTCTGTTATTGTTTTTGTTTTTGTTGTTCTTTTTTTGCACACATACAAAATTGCAGAGCTGCCTTTTGACAGAACGAAAACGGAAGAAACGTGCTGACGCGCACGTAATGCCCGGCATTACGCTGACTGGGAATATCGGAAATCAATAAAACAAAAAAATAAAACAAAAAACAAAATAAAAACGTACACACAAAATTGTAAAGTAAACGTTTTAAATGTAAATATATATAATGCAAATTGAGGTGCTTGACAAATTGTTAACAGCTGACATTATCGCCGAGTGCAGCTAATTGCAGAGTGCCGGCAATAACAGACAGTCGCTTTGACTCGACATTTTACCTAAATATATATAGCTCCAAAACACTCGCTTATCAGTGCTTAGCAAACGGTTACAGCAGCTATTCCAATTATATATAGTTATGTGAGATTTGATTACATCTTTGCCAACTGTTTGAATGTGAGCAGTTAACAGCAGCTGCTATCAAATAGTGCATAAAAGTGGCTGGCAGTTAAGAGAATGCTGTTAATGCATTTAACATAAAACTGTTAATGTTGAACTCTGCAGCAGAGCTGTAAAATGTCGTAGAATGGTATTACATTTTTATAAAATATTCATACATATGCAAATTAAGATATAATCTTTGATAAATAATGTCTGAAATATCTGTATATATAGCTTACTTTAACATTAAAGTAACATAACCTACTATTACTCTTATTTTAAGCGATCTGCTGTTAAACTTTCTTGTTAGTATTTTATGAAACACTTAAACTGCCATTGATTTGTATCAAATATTTTAACAAAATGTTAAATTTCCAATAAAATAATGTAAACATTTTAAATATTGCAGTTCAAATGCCCCAAAAGTTAACCTTTTATGGTTAACAGTCAGCTGTTTAAACTGAAAATGGCAGTTATTCGCCCCTAAAATACCTCTAAAACTACATTTTAAAATTTACTATCAGTCTGTGCCGCACACTTGAAAATGAATAGAAAAACGCCTGCGCCGAAAACAATTGTAATTCATATCAGACCATGTCTGGCTGTCGCCGCCTTCTACCCGCAGACGCAGACACCGTTTGCCAATCGGCTGTCAGCTAACAGCTCAGCCGGCTGCTTATGTAACAGAAAAAAAATTGCAATGTGCTATAAAAATAACCACTTCAAAATATTAATTTGCACATTTTGCATAATTTTTATTGTTTTTTATGTTGTTTTTCTTGATGGTGGTGGGCTTGCAAATTTAATTGATTGCCCCGTCATTAATTATAAGCATGGCGTTAGTTTACTAAGTGGTTCTCAGACTGAGGCCGCATATCTAATGCGCAGCATTCCAATTAGCCATGCGCGACAGCTAAAACAACAACAACATGCAAATTGAATTGTAACGCCTATTGATTAGTCCTCAATTTCGTAAGATGGCACTGTAAAAAGCTAGTTTTTACTATGATAACAGTTATAGTTCCGTTTTAAGTCTACTTTTAACAGCATTAAGTCAGATATATATAAAATAACGAACGAAACCTTTTAACAGCAAGTTATAAGTTTCTAACATATTTTAACATTGAGTTTATCTGCTTTTAACTAGATATTAACAGAGTATTTTTAACAGCTGTTTGCATCATGTTAACTGAAGAATTACAGATCGGTTTTAACAGCAGTAAGCCAGTTATTTAAGGTTAATTAACAGAGCCTTTGTTAGTGTTAACTGGAATTTAACTAGACATTCGAACAGAGATTTAGCAGCAGTTTTAAGCGCGTATATATAGGAGTTTGCTCAACAGGGAACTCACAAAGGATACTCCACATAACAACAGTGGTAAGAAGTTTGATAAAACTTAGAATGCTGTGCACACTTAAGCAAAACAACTTTAACATCAGCTTACAAGTTAACAGCTAGTTAGTAAAAGCACAGCAAATAAGCTATTATCCGTTTATAGCATAGCAGCATTAGCTAATGTGCTTAAGGCTAGTCTGTAACAGCGCGCCACAAACAAGCAGCCGTGTGGCATCTTCTGGTTTCATTTCAACTTGTTGCATGCCCCAACAGCAACTGTGACATGATTAACTTTTGGCGCACCTTTCGGCAATGAAAATTTGATTGAACTTTGTTTTTGTTACGTTTTTTTTCTTTCTGTCTTTCTTTCTCTTGACGTATTTGCTCATTTTCTTTTGTTTTTGTTTTTCTATTTGCGTTTATTTTCTTAATTTTTTATTATTATTATTTTTTTTTGTAGGCACTGTGATAACTCGGTTCGCTTCGTCTCGTTTCATTAGCCAAAAAGAAAATAAGTTGTAAACAAATCAACGCACAAAAGAAACTACGAAAAATAATCTTTTATAGATTTGCCAGACTTTTTTTTTTGTTGTTGTTCGACTCTTTTTTTTTGTTGTATTTGTATAAGTGAGCGATTTTTCGGTTCGGGGCGCGACTTAGTTCAGGCCCGGGGGCGACGGCAGTATTTTATTTTTTGCTCCACTCATTTTCTCCTTCTTCTTCGGCTCAGTGTGTTTTGTTGATTTTTGTGGCTCGTTTTGCGATACTTTTATTTTTTTTTATTTTTATTATTATTTTCTTCTTTTTTTTTGCTTGCACAAATTTTCAGATACGTCGTCGCCGTGGTCGACGCCATTATCATAAACAACAACTTCAGACAGCTGGGGCCCCGGGTCCGATGAGACCAGCGCCGCCGGCAATGAGACGGGCCCCACGCGTGCGNGGGAGGGGTGCCTGATGGGTTTCTGCCTCTCGCGTGGATTACGACGAACGAGAATTGCCAATTCGGATTCCGATTCTTTTCTGTGGTTTTGTTTTCTTTCAGTGTTTTTGCTTTGCATTTTTTTTTGTTCTCTTTGCTTTTTCCCTGTTTTTTTGCTATTTTGGTGCCGGGTGCTCGCAGAAATTTTCCATTGGCTTTTGGCTTTGTCTTCGTTTTAAGATTCGTTTTTATACTTTACATGATGACTCACACACACTTACAAACACACACACACACTGGACATTTGGTTCTTTACATGTTGAAGGCAACAACTTGTTTATCACAAAAATGGTTAGCGAATTTAAGACTCAGTTGGCCATGGCTAACAGAATTGTTCCGGGCCATGCACGAGAAAACTTTGCTGCAATAATAAATTTATATAGCGGAATTGTTTACAAAACTTGGTGCGAACTTTAGCGCAAATATTTTATAGATTTTAGGGGATAAAAAAAATTAACTTTCAACATTACTTTTCTCTTCTGAAGTTTAAAAATTGTGAACAATATTTATATTTTCGATTATTTTTATAAATTGTTTATTAATTCATTTCCTCAACTTTCTTTAATTATGATAACATTTTATAGATTCGATTCTGCTTAAAAATTATTTGCATGATACATTTTTTCATAAAGATCATTTTAAAGTTAAAAAATTTAATCTTAACTTCTTTGAGCGGAATTCAGCTTTATTTATAATCGGTTTTTTTTTTTAGGTTTTTAAGTTTCAAGGTATTACGCATAGCCATTTCATGATCTGATCAAACTGCAAGTTGTCAAAAGTTGAGTAATACTGTTTGATTCATTCGCTCTCTTTCGTACAACCTCTCCCTCTCTCCCTTTGGGTACTTCTGTAGCTGATTCGCTTTCTTATCAAAATGCAGTTCGTGTTCGTTTGCGTTGCCTTTCAATGTCGTCTAGAAACAAATTAAAAATCTGATAAGCCACAAAACCCAAACAACTCAACTTCTCCCCGGTGAATCGCGCCAACTAAGCCAATGGCCCCCGTTGTTTCCAATCTATGATTAAGTGTTTACACACACTAATATTTGCTAAAATAAAGGGCCCGTTGGCTCTCAGTTAAAACGTGCACACGTGTGGGGAGGGCTGAGTTCTGGAGCCCAGACAACTGCTCTGATTAGGCATATATATATATTTATATATGAATACAATTTCTGTATTGGTTGTGCATAATAATAACTAAAACGAATAAAACTAAAATCGTGTAGACGCGCTCATAACAGTAAATTAAGCACAACAGTGTGCACACATCGGCTGCGCACCGGGTCCGGTTTGTGTACCCTGTACAATGTTAAAACTGGGTGAGAAAAGGGTATAGTATAGTATAGGAACTTAACAGATTTAGACAGAGAGTAGTTCTCATAAACAAAAGCTTAGACAGATTTTTAAATATATCGATAAATATCGATCATTTTAGTTTCGTTAAATCGATAAACACCGAATTCCGAACGTATAAAATAAAAAGAAATCTGGAATAGTTCATGTTTATATAGAAGTAGGTTCAAATATATATACAGGGTATCTACTATTGTCAGCTTTTGACTAGAGAGCACTAATACTTGTTTTCTATATTTTTGTTTTCATTATTGTCTCGCCTAGCCCAGGTAAACGAAGGGCGTGGCGGGTCGGAGGTTCGGGCACGTTATCTAAAAACTTTGACAAACAATTTTTTCGTTTGACGTGCGTTGTTTGTTTTGGCGAGTTGAGCCTACATTGCCATATCTTTAACACATACACACACACACAATTGTGTGTGTAGCTCAAATTGAATATACAAACAGCGGCGAATTTAAGCAATGTATGCGTGTGTGTTTGTGTGTGTGTTTAGCTGTGCTTCATTGTCCCCATCGTCTGCAGTTAATTGTTAGTTTATAATATGAGATCATCTTTTGAGGTCTGCTTTATCGCTTTGACATTTGCTCTACGCTTTTTTTTCGGTGGCCAATTTAAAGCTTGATGCTTGATAAGCTTGCCTATTTATAGATTTTCTGTTTTTATTATTTGTCTTTAAATAAATAAAAACAAATGTAAAATACGAAAGTCACGACAGGTCCATGTTAACAGCTGTTATGTTGAGTTGCTGTTTAGTTACAGAGCTACCGTTTAACAGGCTGCGCCATTTTAAGTTTCACTCTCATTTAGGTAAATAATAATGAATACGACGTTAGCTGTGTGTGTAATTCTAGGTGCAATACATCTGTGTGCATGTGTGTGTTTATTCAGTGTTGTTTTGTTTCTTTTATGTTCATTTGTAGCAAACAAACAAATCTCTGGCCGCATATTTGACACAAATTCATTGTTGTTGCTCTTTAGAAGTAAATATTTATGCGCTCAGGCATAATTGTGCAGTATAACGCACACCCTTCATTTCTATCCCCCCTAGCAAAAGCAACCCCTTGTTCAGGCTGCGGGAATTAAAAATGTTCTCGTTCAAAATATTTGAAAATCTACGCCAAAAGGTGTTTTCATTTTCTATTCGTTATACAATTATTGTTGTTGCTGCTGCTGCTGTTTATTTTTAGCCACTGTGAATTTATAGTTTTGTTTACATGCAAATTGGCAACACTGGCAGTGCATGTGGTCATTGGCTGCTGCTGCTGTTGCTGTTAACGAGCACAATGCCCCCTCCTCCCACCGACCGTACGTACAGCCCAACACTGTTAAGAGGTTAACAGTTTAACAGCGCACGTTTAACGCTTATTAAACGTTATGGCACAATGGACAGTTGTTGCTGTTGCTGTTGTTGCGTTCAAGGTTATATTTGTTAAAGATTAACATTGGTTTTCAATTAAGCGACACGCGCTGTCGTTGCGAGAAAGAGACATTTCTGCTGATAGAGAAAGGGAGAGAGTGCGTAGATACGCGCGTTTGCTAGAAAGCTCGTTGTGCAAGATCAGTTTGCTGTAAACTGTGACCTTGAGAGTGGTCATTTGCGATTTTCATTCTCGTTCACGTAGCGAAAGGAGTATATTCAATTTGTGCAGTAAAATAATTGGAAAAGTGTTAACCCCACGTACATTGATAAACCAAATGTTAAAATTCATAATTCATAATTCTCTGATTCGCAGTAACCATATGTAAAATTATCGCCATGCTGTTCAACTCTGATTAATATCGATGCAAACATGTTGCGCTTTTTGATACAATAAATATCTATTTTGGCTTTTTTTATACAATAAACGAATCATTTATAGCTCGCATTAAAAAGATACCAATCTGTTTTACAGTCAAAAAGATGTGATTTCGATAACAGGCACGTTTTTTTTTTATGGATTTCTATAAATAACTATTTGGCTATTGTTATATATTTTTGATTGGCTCATTGTCGTCACATTTTCTCTAAAAATATAACATAGTTAAAAGTGTGTTTTTTTTTTAAACATTAACACACTAAAATTTTCTGTTGAATTTACTTTAAAATATTGTTGTATTCTCAATAACAGACTCTATTTCAATTTCTATTGCAATTTTTTCCAATTGCTGTTGCAAGTCATCAAAAAAAAGTACAAATCATGAACAGCTGTTTATCGCATAAACAGCGCATTTAGTCAGATTAAAGTAGGGAAAATAATCATCAATTCAATCAAGGCAATACATTAACATTAAAGTACTTTATACAGTTTCAGTTACAGTTGCACACAGTCAACGAAAACAATGAATGCAATAAAAACAGACTCTGTAAAGTTGAAAAGTGATTTAATAGAAATAATCGATACGCACTGAAAATGCTCTTCAATTTGACAGTGCCTATATATTTATATAATCTTAAGTACATGAATGCCGTTAAATCAGTTTGACAGTCACTTAGCTTTGAAGCTGCACAGCTGCTGATAACAGATGCAGTAACAAGTTTTTAATCTTTCGTTTCTTTTATTTTCATTCATTTGCGCTTATCGTTTTACTATTTGCATTATGTGCTGCATTTCTTACTTTAGACTTGATAATAATTATTTATAGACAATTGTAATTCTTACTCTCTCACTCACTCCCTTTCTGATAACTGTCAATTTAATTGAGGGTTTATTGAATTGCAAACCGTGTTATAAAAATATGTTTCTTGGTTTCGTAAGCCTCACCTAAAATTAGCTGAATTATGCATATGAAAATACATATATAAATTTTTTATCACATTTGCATATTAATCTCTTTATTTTAGTTACATATATATTTGTTTTATCGAAACTTGTTTTTCTTCAATTGATATAAATGATTTAACAGCGCTTTGTCATGTTAATTAAAATGTCGCTACACATTTTTACAGAGACAGCGAAAATTAATTCGCCGCCACCTGCGGGTGCGGCGAATTAATTATTAAATGGAGACCAACAGGGCAAGACAATAACAACACACACATATTTGTAAAGCGCTAAGGAAAAACAATCTAATTATGAATCTAATCATAAATAAATCAATTAAAACACGAACTAAGCGACAGTCTGGCTCGACGCGACGTCAGCAGCAACATCAGCGCAAATGCCGCATCATTGTTGTTGTCGTTGTTGTTGTTTCTGCTGCTGTCGCTTGTACCGTTTGATAACCTAGAAAAGCGAATGTAGCGTGAGTTTTGTGTTCCCATGTGGGCGCACGCTTTAACGCTGTGAAGTGTTGAACTGGACAAAATAATATAATGATAAGAGCTACACGCGCGCGTGTGAGTGTGTGTGTATGTGTGTGTGTGTGTATGTCTATGTATGCCTGCATGTTGTAAAGCTGCGCTCGCCGGCAGCAATAGCGACAAATTGACAGCTGTGCAAATAGTTTGACAGCCAACAGTTTATCTTAAAAAGCTGTTAATAACATCCTATTTATTTTGTTTAGCCTAAGCTGCTGTTAACATTTACAGCATGTTAAGCACGCAGCAGAAATGCACCCAAAAGTGGTAATTTATTTATTTAAGGTTATACTGCATCAAATTTTCACATTTTTAATAAAAAAATTGAGTCAACTGAAAGCAACCGCGACACCTGGCAAAAAAAAGTTGTGCAAATCGTTTAACAGAATTCCCACACTTTTTATGGTTTTTTCTTTTCTGTTTACAACAGCATTTGGTTTTTTGTTAAGCTAACTTTTGTTAGTTTCCTTAATTTCAAATATTTGTATATGCCATATGTGCTTGATGGTATGTAAAGCTGTGCAAGCGCTGCTTTTGACAGCTGAGAAAACAGTTTGGACAGCAAGCGTCTTATCTTTAAGCTGTTAAGTAAGCTACGCTTGCTGTTAACATTTGACGAATGTTAATATTGTAAATGTTTGCAGTATGTAAAGCGATCAATCAGGCTGCCAGTTTGACAGGATTCGCCAACTGTTAACGGCAACTGGTAATAACAGCGCTAATTATCTGCTACTGCTACTAAGCTTACTGCTAGCTAGAAAGGTTAGTTTTCTAAACGTAAATAAATTAATTTTTTATTGCCGCCCTAGTACAGTGAACAATGCACACGTGCCGTCCATTTATAGTATTTCTCGTATGGCCTATTAATGATTTAATAGCCTTGTTTATAACGCTACCAGACATTTTGCACAACTATGCATAACTCCATCAAACAGAGGCCTAGACCGCGGCGATTAATAATTAAATAAACAAAACAAAACGAACACAAAAATAACAAAGCTAAGCAGCAGAGGCCTTTGGTTAAAGAGTGAAGCTCTGCTTAGCGGGCGCTGTCCTGCTCTGTCCTACACCCTGCCCTACATACGAACAGCCTCCTGCTCCCCCCCACTCCACAAGTGGCCGTTGGTCGCATTTGGAAATCTCAAAAACTTGTTTATACAACTAAAATGTGTATAAACAAGTTTTTTCTGCTCTGCGCGGCTGCTGTTTTTGTTTTTATTTTTATTTTTTGTATTTTTTTTGTTCCTCTGCTGTTGTTGTTGTTTTTTACATATACTTTTTTTTCGGCTGCTGCTGCTGGCTGCCTTCCTTCTTTTGCTTCGCTCGTGTGTTTGTCGTCAGTTTCGTAATTTATTCTAAAAGCGTTCCGTTTTGGGCTCTTTCAATATATATATATATACATATATGTATATAGAGAGAGAAAATACATATTTATACATACATATGTATATTTATCTACATATGTATGTGTTGATATGTATTTGAATACTCGCTTTGCTCGCCTTTTTTGTTTTGTTTTGCGTTTAGAATTATTCAAAAAAATAAAAAACTTTTGGTCTATTTGCCAAGCGCGCGTTTCTTCGTTATTGTTGTTGTTGTACGCTTCAGCGCATTTCAAGTGGGTGCAAAGCAATAACAAAAACAACACGAACTTTTGCACGATCTCCAGACCGCAACAAAAACAAAACAACAAAAATAATAATGCATAACAATTCAATTTCCATCAAAACAGACGCATAATGCAAACAATTACACCCACAAGAGGGGTAGGGAACTGGTTCGAGCAATGGGTGTGACCAGCATATGTGTGTGTGTGCGCGCGCGTGCAGTTTATGCATATGTATATGCATATATAAATATAATTAAAGCTGCGCTTCTGCTGTTGACAGTTAGAGCGTCACTGTTAGCTACATTTGCAGCGCCTGTCGAACTGTGACACATGCAGCCGGCAACGGGCAGAGCGAAAAGACCAAAACAGAAAACGAAACTGAGCGACTACAGCTGTTGTTGTTGTTGCTGCTGCTGTTTGATTTAACCTTGAAAAACGACAGTGGGAGTGAGACAGAGCTAAGATATGGACACAAGAACAACAACACACATGCAAAGAGCAAAAGTAATATTCTTTTTCGGCCTTTACGCGTGTGTCGTCTTGTTTAAAGTTTTGTATTTGAATTTTTAGCAAGTCATTGGCAAAAAAAAAGTCGAGCCAAGATATTCAAGAATTACTCATTGTCTGGAACGAGCTGTGACTGATATTTAAGCATATGCGAATCGATTATTTTTATTGATTTCTGTACTATTTTATCCAATAAAAGAAAAGCTGAACATTTCTTCAGTTATTATAGAACATTTGATTATACTGACCGAAAAGTATTTGTCAAAACACTTTCTCGCTTTGTACAATTATGCGAATTGCATGCAGTTGGCGCAGTGGTAATCACCCCCCTCCCGCACGCACTCAAATAAAAGGCAAAACGCATTAATCATATAAGAAAATAAATGTAAAAGTCATAAATTAAATATGCCGCATCCCAAAATGAAAGCAAGCGGAAAAACTAAAAATACGACGATCGCTTAACAGGCACCAAATGAACAACAAAAAGACCTACGAGTATAACGAACAGGCAGACAGGCAAAGAACTTATACAGGGTGATGCCGGCGAAGGAACACGCAAAACAGGTGTAGGGCAAAACCAAGCAGTGCACACGCACACACACGTACACTGATCGAACTGTGCATGAATGCAAGAAACGAAAAAACGACACCAATTGTCAAGCAAGTAAAGGCGAGCGAATGACTATTTTCGTTATGCTGAAGATTAAATACCCTTGCTGTGTCCGCACATAGTCTAAAATATATTATATATTAGTTTGATACTGATAATATTTTGTAAATCTGTTAGGAGCATAGTTAAACTGCAAAGATTTTCTATAATACAAGTTTTTTTAACAAAAAAAAATATTTTTTAGACCGAGTCTAAAACAGAGTTCTTTAACGATTTCGCAGGTATATTACTATCATAGAATAACTCCCAATTGCCAAAAATCTAGTAAAACCTAAAGCTCTTCATAAAAACTAATTTTTTGACTCGATTGTTACTGCTGATCGAGAATACATTTTATTTAGAAAGAAGAAATGCTTCCTTTTAAGCGTAACAAATTTCGTGACAAAATCCCTATAGCCTTTGCAAGGGTATAGGAAACGCCGTAATGACAAAAGGCCCATGAATGACCCTATTTTTTCCTTATTCCTGCTCCTCCTCGCACACTGCTTTACTGGCGCACACATATCTATGCACACAAAGTTGTGTGTGTGTGTGTGTGTGTCAAGAATAGGCAGAAAAGAGCGGTCGCGTACGGCCGGCACACAAAGCATAAAGAACGATAATACACACGTACGCAGCATTCGTTTGCATGTGTGCGTGTAGATGGGCCCAAGCATTGTTGTTGTTACGGCTCTATGCTGCGTGGAAAATGTTTATGCGCTGCGCATAAGGGAGAATGCGATAAAACGCTTAAAATAAAAAAGTACACTCACATAGATCTATATATATAAATATGCAAAAGCATGTTTATGTTTAATTAACATATATAAATGCTATAACACTTACTTTCTCAAGGAAATCCGGAGTTGTTTTCGTTATGTTATCATTATTATTATTGCTGTTGGGCTGGCCATCGATATTGCTGGCGATATTTGCTTTAAAATTTAAACAATTGCAGCCAATTTCCATGATTAGTTTTGATTTTTTATATAAAACAATAACTGCGTTTGTTTATCAATTAACTTTTCAAATTTCAATTGCACTTTTGCGTGTTTTTCTTATTTTCATTCGATTTTTGTGCGTGACTTCCTCGTTCGTCCTCTTTTGCGTTTTTGGGCTGAGCGGCGCGGTCGCGTACAAATCACAAATAAAACACCCACAACTACCTCAGTTCACCATCTGACGTCCGTCCCGTTCAATGTTGTTCAATCGAATGAAGCGTTCGATTGTGGCCCATATATGTGTGCAAGCATAACATTGCGCAGCCAACATCACGCTGCAAGAAAAATGTAAGCTGCCAGACCGGCAATGGCAGCATGTTATTGCGCTGTTAAGCGAAAATAAAACGTTTTTATTTAAATTTAAAGTAAACGGAGAAAGATGTGATGAACATCTAAACTTTAGCTAACTGAGTGTTACTCTTATAAGCATTTTTAAATTGTATGTTTGACAACATTGCCCAATTTGGTCGGCCTTACATGTAAACGCAAAAATGCGTCTGTTAACTCAAAATGGCACCCTTTACAGCATATATAAAGTTTGAGTCTCTTCGTGCGCTGTTAAGAACTATCGATATTTCGTGTGCAGGGACGGTCACACAGTTCTTATGGACAGCGAATAATCAGCTGTTTTGGAAAATGGCGCGATGTGCTTTTTTGGTTAAAATCTAAATGTGTTGAATTAGTTATATGTGTTGAATTTGTTATAAAAGTTTTGAATATATTTATTTTCGTTATGTTATTTTATGTCGTTATTCTATTTCTTATCACATGAAGGTATGTACAATTTCTCATTTAAATTGTTTGTTACAAATGAAACAACTGACTGCAATTTTTTTTCACCTGCTTTAAATTTGTTCTTGCTTTGCTCATTAAAAATGCATTTGCATTCGTTGCACTTTATTTGCTTTGCATTTTGCCTAGTGTCTTTATGTTTTGATTAAATTCAAAGCTTGTTCGCCTGTTGCGGCAAAACATCAAAAATGCATCCAACTCGAAGAAGAATAACAAGAGGAAGAACTACAGTAATAAGAACCGCAACAACAACAAACCACGCCACAGAATTCATAAGCCCCGACACGTGCCTAGGTTAGCCTGGGGGCCATGTTCATAGTCCAGTTACTAGCCGTTTATACCCTATACCCCTTGAAATTGTTTTCGACGGGTATATTGATAATCTCTTGCTGTTTCGGTTGTTTCAACAAGTGATCGATAACTATTTTACTTGCGCAAAATCAATAAATATCGATTGTTAGCTATGTTTCGTCAGACATACTGTGTGTTATGCTTCGTACAGGATATTGTCTAGTCGTGCACTCTCTTATATATTATTTTCTTGTTCTTTTTTTTTGTTGCTGCTTCTGTTTCATAAATTATGCGTCGCACTTTTGGCACCTGGAACGTGGTGGTAGGGGGGGTGGGGGTAGGGGCAGCTACCAGTTGAAGGCGCGTGCAACAATTTTACAGCTGCTGGAACATCGGGCTAATGAAAGTGTTGGCTACACTCAGAGAAAACACCGTCAGAACTTTATACCTTCAGTCATGCGCAGGTGGAAATATCCAAAAATTATTTGAACTCCAAAGTTCTTCCAACATTTAAAAATATTTAACGCTTAGTTTTAGTAATTTTTTCTAGACTTCAGCTATTTTTTTTACGAGTGTAGCTGTTTGTTCTTCTTCTTCTTTTCTTGTATATAGTTTGTAACTAGCGACTATAGTTGGTTGGGCCTGTAATTGAAATTGCGTGGCGTGCGCGGCATTAAGTCATAAAAACAACAATAACAACGGTTACAACAACAACAACAACAACAACAACAAGTTGAACCAGTTTGTCACACTCTGAGGCCAAACACGTACGCGCCAAGAGGTCAAAACGCACTTGGCTCTTGGATCTGGACAGAGCGCCAGGGTCGGACCCAGCAGGGCCCCACCAAAAATTGTGAAATTTTCAGGCCCCGAAAGAAGACAACAACAACAACAAAAGAAAATGTAACACAGCGTGTATGTGTGTGTGTGTGTGTGGGTCATAAAAGGCGAACGTAGAACAAGTTGCCACAAAATTCTGGCTCAAAATTTAATGAAGGTCGCGAGTTCTAGCGAAACGTTTACCTTTAGCTTTAGTTCTGGGCATCTTACGTGCAAGTCCCGGCTTATGTAATGCCACCGATTCACATTGCCGTACATTGACTTTTACTCTCAGGTCCCGCAGATCTGTAGAAAATCTTAGCTAAATCTTCGCCTGAGTCTGAGAAATCTCTTAGAGAACTTAAGCTTACTTTTAAATACGGCTAAAGGCAACCGGAAGGAAGAAAACCAATTTTAAACCCGTTCGAATTTTAAACTTTTGATTAGGAATCAATGAAATTGGAAGAGTATAAAAAAGGGAATACAATATTTTTATTGGAATTGAATCTTTAATCAAATCTTTTATTTTAGAAAGCAATCCGATATGAATCTCGATTTTTATAGCAGCTTTAAAAATTGTGTTTATATATCGAAAAAAGTAATCGAAAAAACTCGCTGCTGTTAACATCGATTTCGATTTTGTTTGAATATCACTAACGTAAAGTTCGCGTTCTTTCTTGCGCTAAAATGATCGATATTTCGATTTTCTAACATTACTATTAAAAACCAATATAACGAAAAACATTAACTTAATGTAATTTCATTTGATTGATTTGTTAATTAAATTAATTTTGCTTCACATTGTAAAAAACTGAAAATACCAAAAAAAAGGGCTTAGAAATATACAAAAATTAAGGCTTGGACCTGGGTTTGAAGCGTGTATTGAAAAACGGACCTTTGAAAATAATATATATTTCTGTCATTATTTTATATATTTCTATAAAAAGTTCAGTAATAGTGATAATAAAGGATTATTCATTCTTTCTCTGCATCAATACTAAAGTATGATTTACATCAGATATTTGTGGTTTTAACTCAAGCATTTCTCTTATTTTTTTTTTATCAACCTCCATTGACTTCTGCCCCGCCTACAAAAGCTGTTGGTTAAGTTCTCTCGAATAGTTCGTTGTCTTCTTAGGATGCTCACATCCTTTCCCATCGCCGTTCACCCGCTGGATTTCGATCTCTATCTTTGTCTCTCTCGCTGCGTTTCTTTCTCGCTCTTGAAACTTGATCTTTTTGGTGTGATAAGAAATGGAGAATAAGGCGCAGAGCAGAAGGGCACAAGGAAATGCTTTTTGCTTCAAATGCTGCGGCTCCCTATTGTCTTTAAGGACCTATTATGTGCGCTTGGGGTCCTAGCAAGGCGAACAAACTTGGGCCTTGCTGTTTACCTCTCTCTCACGCGCTCTCTCCTCTCTCTCTCCCTCTCTCTTATTGTGGTAATACAATACTTTTGCGCTGCAGCTCCTTTTTAATTTTTCGCGAGAATTTAAGGCGGAGGTGCCTTGGTGCCTTGTCCTGGCTTGCCCTGCCTCGGTCCTGGCCGTGATCCTGGCTGCTATTATTGTGTCAGCAACTTTATAAATTGCGCACAAAAACAAACCGCCCGCAAATGCCAACCCCAAAAAAAAATAAAAACGAAAAACATTAAAATAAAAATAAGAATAATAATAACCCAAAAGGAATAAGGAATCTGTGTCCTGTGTCCTTTATTGCTGTTGTTGTTGCTGCTGTTGGTGCTGCCTGTTCTGCTGAATGGCAATCAATCAATTGCGCGATCGATAACCATATCGATTTACATAACGCAATTGCGGCACGTTCGAATCGAAGGAATTCAATTGAGAACAGAAAAGAGATGAAGATGGAAATGAAGGAGGGGGAAGAGGGGATAGTTCTGGCATTTCTTAAAGATCGTGCGCAGATTAATTGGTGTGGTAATTCCACACAATGCCCAATTGATGTAAATATTATTATTATTGTTGTTAATGTTGGGGTGTGATCATAAAGGAAACACGTCTGAAATAGGGAAATGAGGGATAATCAGCAGGAAGACAATTTACTGCAGCTAATCATTTAGTTTCCTTTTAAGATAAAGCTACAAAATATTAATTTGCATACTAACCAAATCGAGATTAATGAATTCAAGCTCAACATTTATCACATGGGTCTGTTTTTATTTTTCTATTTCTGGTATTCCAAGGTAGTGTTTAGATGTAAAAATATTGTAAAAATTGTCTTAGTCAAAGAATTTTTAAGTCTGATTGAAACTTGTGGGGTTTATAATAATTTATGACGATTTTGTCACCGGATTAGGAAATCTTACTGATAAATATGCATGTATCTTTATATTATAAATTACCAAAAAAATTTGGACAAGTAAAGCCCTCGGACCCATGGGTCTGATAACTGAAACACCTATAAATTGGTCAAAACTGAACCGATTTTCATGTTTGATGGCATTCTGGTCGTGATTTTTCATTTATATTGATTCTACATTAAAAATCGATTAATTTTTGAAAAAAAAATTTTTTGGATTTTTTTGTTGGAAAAAAGCATGTACTCCCCCCTTGTTAATTTTCGAAAAAAAAATTTTTCAAAATTTAAAATTGCGAGTTTGCATTTTTAATCGATTTTAAAATCCATAAATAGCATTAAAAACAACATTTAAGCAGATTCTGAGGGGGTCAAATTTTTTGTCAAAAAT
>SCDT01002400.1:0-13058 GCA_004143765.1 Drosophila melanica | reverse complement strand
GGAGATATATGCATATCCGATTTTTGAGAGCGGGGGCGCTGGGGGGCGTTATAGTGGGCGTAGCCGGGATATCAAGGTCGCAATCTTTTTGGGAGGTCTCCAGCTATATACATACCAAGTTTGGTGACTCTAGCTTTAAAATTGTGGACTTTAGCAATATGCGATTTTAGGTGTTATCGGTTGTTATCGCCGGGCAGAACTTTGCTAGCAGGCGAAATTTGATAAAATGCAAGAAAACTTAGAAAAATTGCACAACCTTTAATACTCTATAGATACAATTTGTACTATTGCTGTTAAATACAACATTTACTTTTTGCTAATGTTAATGTGAGGCTGTTGTTAAATTAAGTTATGTTATTCAAATAAAACACACGCAGATGTCATTTGAAAATATCGGTAAGCTCTATCTGTTTAGAGACATTTATGTCATATACAAATATTTATAGTCATGTTAATAGCATTTACCGCAATTAGCCATTCACGCGCAGCTGTTTAATATATAATTAACAAATGTTAAGTACGAAAAGTGCGGTACAGCTGTTTCAAAAATAAAACATCAAATAAAACTCAATGTTTTTTGACTTTATAGCGTTGAAATTTAGCAACTATTATTTAAGAAAACGGAAAACACAAATTAAGAACATTTTTTAAGCTGAAAAATAATGTAGGATCTGCCAGAGAAATTTTTTTAGTCTCTGTACCAAATTTATCGGTATTATTCAAACCTGAAAAGCGTATTTTTCAGACGAATTAAAATTAAATGATAAGTTGTATGTTCCTAGTTGAGTGTGAAAAAATGTTTATTTCTGATATGCTTCGAATTCGCTGTTCGTTGCGCGCTAACGAAATTAGCCCATCGATAATTGATAAAATTGTTTACCCGGGCGGGCGGCAGAGTGTGTGCTTATCAGCAGCAATTAAGCCGCACGAGCTAAAGATAAAGCAGCTGCAATGCTTCGAGCTGACTGTCTGTTGTCCGCTTCTTGATACTGGTGCTCTATACTCGACAAGAGATTCATACAAAGCGCAGCGAATGAGTTCGCGGCGAAGCAAAACGAAGCGCAGCAGAGCGAACGACCTTCACAGTCAGTTAGGCTGCTTCTTTTCTACTTCTTTGCGTGCAAAGTAATGAGAATAGAGAGGGCAGATTGACAAGAACAGGCATCGTCTCAAGTGACTTTGTGGCTCCTTTCTCCTTCGCTTCCCCTCTCCATCTTGCTCGCACTCTACAGCATTTCAGCTGTCAGAATAGTTGGCAGACAGAGGGAATACAGAAAGAGTGAAAAAAGGTCAGGAGCAACAACAAGGAAGCTTCTGCGGAAACACAACTTAATAAAAAGTAGACAAGGAGGCGAAATACACAAAGTTGGAGAGACGCGATAATACTTTTTTTGTTGTCTGAATAAAATTCAAATAAAAACTAATAAGCGAACTGGGCTCTTTGCGCTGAATGGGGAACGGAAAGCTAAAAAAAAATTATATAAAACAAAAAATTAAAAAAAAAAATATAATAACGTAAGCAAAAATGCAAATCTAGCAGAAAATGTTGCCAGACTGCAATATCGTGGACTAAGCGCAGAAGCAACAGCAGTAGGAGCGAGAGCAACAAAATGCAAGGCAAAGGCGAATTGAATGCAAATTGAAGCGAGGGTCAGTTGACGACAGCGGTGGCAAACGGAAACAGCTGCTTTGTGTTGTTGGCAAATGCCACAAAGGGCAGGGAGCAATTATAATAATAATAATAATAATAATAACAACAACCACAAATACACAAGAGAGTGCTCAATGCCAGTTTGTGTGCGCATGTGCGACTGTGTGTGTGTGTAAAGTAGAAGCTTAAACACACACAAACACAGTACAGGAAAGAAAAAAAAAATGAAAAACAAGTTTTGCTGTGCAGAAGATTTCAGTTTTCAACCAACAAAGAAAAGAAATAACAAAATAAACGACTTCTGACTGACTTTCTTTAAGCATTTTTGTGCTTGTAGCTGGACATGTTGCAGACGCAAATGTAGACGCAGTTTTCGCTTTTTTGGCAACTTTCCGCAGGCAGTAACCACAGAAAAAGACGAGGAAGAAAAACACGTTTTATGCTCCGGTTTTGCGCACACTCACCTGGCAAACGGCGTCTGTTCCACCTCGTAGATCTCGTTGATGTCATTCGACACGAGCAATCCCTTCAAGCGCTCGGTATCCACGTCCAGCAGGCCGTCGCCTATGGGAAAGATGCCCTCCTCGGTAAACATGTTTCCAGCTGCTGCAGCTCTCTCACTCTCTCTCTCTTTCACAAACACTTTTTATTTTTAAGATTTGTCTTTGTTTTTCGTTGGGTTTTTGCTTGCTTTTTAGTTGAAATTTGTTTTATATGGGTTTTTGGGGTGCGGCAGGGGCGAGGCTTTATTGTTGAGACGACGGCGCGAAATTCAAACTGTGGCGTGACAATAACAATATAAACTATTAATAAATAAACAAAAAGTAAAACAACCAAAAACAACACATGACGCGCGCGCGGATTTCGCGAAGCTTTGGTCACACTGTCCACAGCAGCCGAACAGAAGCCAAGAAATTCCAGCGCCCTTTTGAACTGCGCTGCCGACGTCGGCAAATGCAACAGCCTGTGTGTTGAAGCGTGACAGCAGTAGCGATGCTGTTGCTGCAGCCAAACTGTGCACTAACAACACGCAAATTTCTTGGCTCTGTTTTTTTTTTTTTTCTGTTTTGTAGTTTTGCGTGTTTCTTGATGTTATAAATTTTGTTGTTTTTATAAAATTTAAAACTGAACGCACAACAACTCCGCACAACACGTTTCCACTGCTGCTGCTGTATCTGTGTGTCTGTATCTCGATGTGAGTGTGTATATGCTCAATGCTGGTTGTGTTGGTCGTGTTCTGCCAACTTCGGCAGCAGCAGCGCAGCGCACAGCAACTTCTTTCTGCTGCTGCTTTGTTTGTGTGAGTTGTGTGTTCAACTTTGCACACAACAATAAAAAAAAACACAAAAATTTAACATTTACTTATGAACTATACACAACTCAATGTTTCTGTCTAAATATAATTAACATTATTTATATTTATTTTTGAAGCAGTAACAGAAAAAAACCAAAAAAAAAAACATTCGTTTTGTTAAATAATTTGATGTGCAACAAAAACCCACACACACACAAACAAATAAGGGCACTCGTGGATGGTTAACACAAAATCACAAACCCAGCACAACACATACACAACACAGGCGACAACGAATTACAAATCACAATTGAGCGCACCGAGCGTCACACGTCCGCCTCGTTCGGCTTTGTTATTGCTTCTGAATTATCGATGACTATTTAATGTAATGGCGCGTTCAATCGATAGGCAGGATTTGTCTGTTAACATATGTAATAAAACTGTTGGCTAAACAACGATACAACGATTTCTAGCATTTACCTATGAAATACAGTCAAAACTAAGATTTGCAGCAAATTTTGCACATATTTGTGATATTAAATGATGATTTATGATGTTTAAAATATATGCCACTATTTTTAATTGTATGCCAATTAAACAGTGTTAGATATAACTCAAACTGGCACTGTTAAGCCACTGAACCGCGATAACGATAAGTTTGAGTAAGATTAAACGCATGCTTGCCAACTTGCTGCACTTTAGTTGTCCGACTTGGCAAAATCAGTTCTGTGCTCAGAAACGTACGCGGGCTCAGCTTGAAAATTTGAAATTAAAAAAAGAACAACGAAAACGAAAATGAGAACAATCAGCAATCACGCTGCACACTTGACGGAATCTTGACACGCAATGGGCACTAAGCGTTGGCCTAAACATAGCAGCCGCCTCTTTAGTGCTTTGGCGCCGCCTATAAATTCTTAATTTAGACATTTGCATTTGCATTATGTTTATATATATTTATTTATATGTGCTGTATAGCGTATGGTGATGCTGCAGCATGTGCGTGCCAAAGTGTGCGTGCTCCACTTGCGCTGCATTTTCATGAGCATCCGCCTTGACGCCCCTACTTCCCCCAGCCATCCCTCACACATGCCCGGCAGTTGCGTGTATTTTTGTCGTTGCCGCTCCCCGGGCTGACCGCGGGAGCGGGAGCAAAGATGTCGGCGCCGGCATCTCAGGAATGCGGCGCACAAAAATAGCCAGCCAAGTGCAAAAACCTTTTCAGCCAGCATCAGTCGCAGCCGTAGCCGTAGCCGCATTTGCCTAATATATTGTATTTATGCATTTTTATTAATAGGCGCACAATTAGCAACACCTTTGTCCAAAAGCCGGCATGTGGACACACCAGGAGGCGCGTATGTTGCTGGCTGGTGCGCTGAACTCTAGGCGCGGCGAACTTTGGCCAGCTATAAATAGGATGCAGTGCATCATTGGCGAAATGTCGCGATGCAGTTGCCGTTGCTTAGATTAACTGATCTGGCATTTGTCTTCCGTACATTGGAACGCGCTCCCCAATCCGCTTGAAAATAGCTTGCAAAAGGCAGACAACTTTATTGGCGGGGAACGAACGGCAACGACTTTTCGCCAGATTGGCTGCCTCAGTCGGCGCAATAGGTGCATTGAGGTCCAGCGGCCGCCTCGTCACCGCTATCATCATCATTAGCTCCGCCTCCTCCGCCGCCGCCGCCGTCGCTGCCGTTGCCACTGCTGCGATAATCGTCGATGATGTTCTGGAGCTCCTCCTGGGCATCGGTGAACTCGCGCTCCTCCATGCCCTCGCCGGTGTACCAGTGGAGATGCGCCTTGCGGCGCAACATAATGCTGGAGCCGTCCAGCAAGCGCTGGAACAACGTCTGTATCGCTGTCGTGTTGCCAATGAACGTGGCGGACATCTTGAGGCCGCGCGGCGGAATGTCGCAAATCGCCGTTTTGATGTTGTTCGGTATCCAGTCGACGAAGTTATTCAGGTTCTTGTTGCGCACCCCGGTCATGAGCTGGTCGACTTCGCGCGGCGACATCCGGCCCCGAAAGATGCCCGCCGCCGTAAGTAGCTTGCCCTTGCGCAGATCGATGGCGCACAGCAGATTGTTGCTGGAGAAGATCTGCTGGACGAGCTCGGAGACGGTGCCCTTGCTAAACTGCTGCTGCTTGCAGGTGACCAGCGGCGCAAAGCCCGGAATGAGGAAGTGCAGCCGGGGAAACGGCACCATGTTCACATAGATCTTCCGTAGGCCCGCGTTTAGCTGGCCGGGAAAGCGCAGGCATGTCGTGATCCCGGACATGGTGAGGGCGACAATGTGATTTATGTGCTCGTAGCCAGACATGGCGATCTTCAGATTGCGATTGCAGATTTGGAACAGCGCCTCGTTGTCCAGACAGAACGTTAAGTGCGAATTGTTCACCAGCGCCGGGAAGCTGAGGAGCGCATTGTATGGTTCGACGACCACCTGGGACATGTTGGGCGACGGTATGGTCACGTAGTTGCACAGCAAATTGTCTGGATACTGTTCGACCAGCGCCTCCATAATAAGCGATGTCAGCCCGGAGCCGGTGCCGCCGCCAATCGAGTGCAGCAGCTGGAAGCCCTGCAGCGAATCGACGGACTCGACCTCGCGACGCGTGTTGTCCAGCACCTGGTCGAGTATCTCGGCGCCGTCCGTATGATATCCCCGTGCAAAGTTATTGCCGGCACTCTCCGAACCGGCGACAAAATTCTCCGGCCGGTACAGCTGGCTGCTGGCGTTCAGCCGTTGGATAGTGCTCGCCTCGGTGTCGATGATGATGGTGCGCGCATAGAAGCGCTTGCTGGCCGTCGCATTGAAGAACACATTGATGCGCTCCAGCTGCAGCGGGCTGGTGCCGCCAAACCGGCCCGACCCATAGTCCACGCCGTGCTCGTGCGAGATCACGTGCCAGAACTGTACGCCGTGGTGGAGGGGCATTTGGTGAGAAGCTGCTGCTGCTGCAGGTGGCCAATTTGGTCTGGCTACTCACCGCATCGCCAATTGCATTTCCGGCGCCGCCGATCTGCAGTGTCACAATCTCTCGCATTCTTCGGAAGTTGTGCGCGGCTCCTTCCCCTCCTTTCTTAACTGCACAAATTTTGATTCTCTTTTAAGCCGAAAGTAGTCTCCTTGAATGCCTAGTTCTGCGCTGTGAGTTGCATGCTGTCGTTTTCTTTACGCTCGCTTCCACAGTCTTTCGCACGCTCCTCTCTAAATGTCAAGAACTAAACAAACTCAAAGCTGAGCAAAGCTCCGAAACGATTTATCTCTCTCTCTCTGTGGCTCGCCAACTCGGATCGACATGAGTGAGAGTTCTTGTTGTTATAAGAGACAGGATTTGACCCAGAGCTATTATTACAGTTATTACAAATGCCGATATTTTCGCTTTTAAAGTAGGCTAGCTAATTTAATAAAACTTTGCAAAGATCTGTAGCATATGCATGTGGCATGGCACGATACGTGTCTCAAGGCGACAATCGTAGCACGATGAGACACGACCTAAGACACCATATCGTACTTGATGATTTGAGCTTTCCATAAATTAGATACTGTTTGATCTTTAACTGCATAAAACGAATTGCACTTATCGTGTGGTTGCATATTAACATTCGATTTTGGAACATTTTGTTACACGATACGACAAGCTTAATCCGAACTATAAATATAAAACTCAACGAGTCACTACAATTAATTTAATGAGAATGGAAAAAAAATAAAGTACAGTATAAGAAAAATCGATGAAAAGTAGAAATTATTCAGGCAATCAGCGCCTTTCGCGGCTGATGCAACTACTTCTCCTTCTTCTCGGCGGCCAGTGAGTTGTACAGCCGATTAACCTCATTGGCCACCAGATGGTCCAGGATGATGCCGTTGCTGTCGATGAAGGCAGCGCAGGATTTGGTGCTGGTTTGCTCGCGCTGGCCCCGCCCATCCTTGACACTCAATGTGAGTATGTACTTGTCGTCGTACTTCTTCATGTCCGAGCTGGCCTCCCAGGTGCGCGGCGGCTTGCCGCCGGTCTCCTTCTGTATGGCTACGGCGAACGTGCCCTTTTCACGGAACGTCGTGTGAAGCGTGAGGACGCCCATGAAGGCAAAGTAGGCAAGCACGCTGAAGAGCAGCACGGGCCGCGACTGCGGGAATGGGTGGGTAAAGTCCCAGGCGTGCGCCATGATGGCCACGCCAACGGCCAGAGCGCAGAGCACCAGGCGCGTGTTCACCAGTCCGAATTGCTCCTTCAACTGAGGCCGATCGCCTAGAAGACAAGTTTTCACAGCATCGTCCAGGGCATGCTTTACTGCGGAGCCATCCCACTTGTTTACCTTGACTAGCTGTAAATTGATTTACATTAGGAATCTTGCCGACTGACGTGTTCAATAAAAAAATCAGCGAAGGCCGGCTGACTGAAGCGTCGCTGAGCCCGACGTTGGCGTTGTTTGTAACTTACCTCCTCGACAAGTTGCGGTTTTTCCTCCTTCTTAGTCATGTTAGCTGGTCCTTTAAGTCAACACGGCTAAAACTCGGCTGGCAAGAAAGAAAAAACACTTGTTTTTTCAATTTGACAACGCGACAGATATTGATGTTTAACACAGCGTGACCGCATAGCCAAATAGACTGTTTTTAGTATTTTTTTAAAAAATATTTTTGGTATTTTTGTGCTTTTTGTCAAATAACATTTCCTATCGATGAGGATCTCTTTTTTTTTTGAGCTGCTGTTAGCGCGGCCTACAGCTCTTGATAAATAACATATCGTATCGATAAGAAACTCACGCGCATTATTCTGCTTGTTTAATTTAAACATTTGTTTTTCGTTGTATATAATAAGCTGTAAATATATTTATAAATAAATCAAATCTGTGTAATCTTTCCGGTTTCGGTTATATCATTTTTATTTTAATTTTTTCGTACCGATGTTAACGTCACCGACAACAGCTGTCAAATAACATTGGTTATCGATAAGCTCAACCGCGTAGCTCAAACATTCGTTGTAAAAAAAAGTGTAAATATATATATTTATAAATAACAGAGTATGGAATTTTTTATGCAGCTTTATATAGACTTCATTTGCGCCATTAGATCCTCCAAGCTAGTCTCCGGCACACCATCTCCAGCAGCCGCGCTGCCCGCCTGTTCGGCAGTCCCCCTCTCCGGCGCCTCGTAAGCCAGACGCAGACCCGTAGCCACATTTGTAAAGTCTGCGGCTTTGGTCGCTTGTTGTTTGGCAGGCGTTTCATCGGATACCAGCTCAATGCCCCAGTCGTTGCTGGCGTGCAGCGGCTCATCGGACACCTCCTCCATTTGCTGCAGCACGGGTTTCGGACGTGCCTGAAACTCCCTCTGGCGCTGCAAACAATGCCGATCGTCACACTGTGTGTTTGGCTTGAGAGTCATCTTGGGGAAAAAGTCGTTTAGCGCATTGTAGCCCAGGTAATCGGAGACCTCGCCAAAGTTGAGCAGATACTTCAGTGCATTCTGTACGAGTAGACCTGCCGTAATGCCCATGGTAGTGGGCAGCGAGGCGGCGCAGACGCCTTCGCGCTTCAACGTCCGTTCGTCAATGTTCTCGGCTACCACCAGGGGTGGCGCACACGCAAAACAGGCCGTATCGCCGGGACGTATAAACTGTATGTGGCCGGAGACGGCGTTCTCCGATACACCGGACTCAAACCAGTTCAGATTATTCTCGTTACAGGCGGCATTGATGGCCATGCGCGCCTCAAAGTTGTCCACGCAGCTGAGCACCAAATCAACGGCCTGACCCGGCTGTAACCCGCTCGTGGAGATCGTGCTTAGAAATCTGTCAAAATTGTCCACTGTGGTGATGTTGTAGTTGTGCGTCTCTATGCGCACATCCGGATTGATGAAGCTGAGAGTGCGCGCCGCTGCCTCCACCTTGGAAAGACCGGCCTGGTCGGGTGTGAAGAACAGGCGATTCATATTGGCCAGCTCCACCTTGTCGTAGTCAAATAGTATCAGCTTGCCGATGCCGCAGCTGTTTTATAGAAGTAGATGAATATGTGAAATGCGCAGCTATAGATTTTGTATCCTCCATATTCTTCTCACTGCAAGCTTACCGCGTTAACATGTCGGCAGTGACGCTGCCAACGCCACCCACGCCCACAACTGCCACCGCTTTGTCACGTATCCGCTCGTAATCCTTGACAATGTTCATGCGCTGCAGCGCCATTAGGCGACTGTAGGGATTGGAATCGACAACTTCAGCGGACATCCGGTCGATTCGCTCGCGAGCACTGCGCGTGCTGTTCTTCTGCTCCTCGAGCTCCGTCTTTAGCTCGGCAATGATAGCCTGCAGTTCGTCAATGGCGGTGGACATCTTACCAGATGGATGGGTCAACAAAATAAATCAGCTAAGGGCCCCAAATCTACAAACTTTGACGTCGCCGTTGTCGTCGTGTCACTTTCGCTGACACAGCTGTGCGGCGTTGCCAGATGTATTTCGAAACAATTAAAATCGATAACACGCAAGTGAGTCAGTGATGAGCGTGAAACGGAAGTCCAGGACACGAATCACAAATTTATTTGTATATATTATTATTATAAACTCGTAGTATTTATTTATTTACTTAAAAGGTTAAGTTACCATATTTGAATGCAAATAAAGTCCTAATAATATTAAGCTCAGATATAAATTCCTACATGGGAATGTTAAATACCAAAATTACAAAGTTTTTGTATGTAACTTTTAATTAAAAACTGTAATTTGTATAATTTGTAATTATACATATTAAAGCAAAATTTAACAAAGATACATTTTGTATCACCTTTTTAAGATTTCTAATTACTGATTTTAAAGACAAATGTGCATTTTTTTTCTTTATGTAATAATGTTGAATAAAATGTTCCCAAAGTGTATTTACGGTATTATCAACTTGTATAGAAGACATGTTAAGCTACGAAAACCATTTTAAGAATTTTAAGAATCTATTTTAAGGGCTTAAGATTGGCAATTCTATATGTATTCACGCAAATCAAAAGGAAAGTTATTCCAACATTTCTAATTGAAATTTAAGTCCATCCTTAAGACGAGGAGTTGCCCATGTTGAAAAAGTAAATAAAAGACGAGCACGCAATTTAAAATATTGCACCAAATATGTTGTCAAAACATTACATTTATTATTATTAAATACACATAAAGAAGGAAATAATTAATATTTGTTGTAGTTGTTTTTTAGAAAGTATTAATTCAAATTATATGCTACGTTCTTTAGTATTGTATGTACGTCTGTGTGTCTGTATGCTTGTGTGTGTTGCGTTTTGCTTTGTTTTGTGTTGTTTTCTTGCTTTCTGTTTATTATTATATATGTAGTATTACTGTATAGACCGGGACTATCACTTGCGTTGAAAGATATGCATAAGTTTATGACGCTGCCGTGCTGCCGGTTGTGGTCGCCTGTCTCGGCTGTCGTGGCTGCAGGCGCACACGAAAGCCCTCCTCCCGCTTCAGTATGATGTCCGCCTGCAGCCTGAAGTCGGATTCGCTGAGGTCCGAGAAGACACGATAGTTGCGCATAATGGTTGACAGCAGGATCTTTAGTTTCAGCATGGCGTACTTACGACCTAACGTATATAAACAATCGGATTAGCGGATAAGGCTCGTTAAAGTTGTGTAGCATTCAATACTCACCCACACAGCTGCGGGGTCCTGCGGAGAACGGTACAAAGGCATAATAGTGTCGATTCGCCTGGCGCTCGGGCAAAAAGTTGTCCGGATCAAAGACATGGGGATTGGCGTAGACCTTGGGATTACGATGCAGTAATATGGTGGCCACTGTCACAGTGGCGCCACGCGGTATAACATAGGGTCCCGAGTTCAGCTTTAGATCCTCCTGGAGCTCGCGTGCTATTAACGGCACCGGCGGAAACATACGCAACGTTTCCATGAGACAGCGTTCCAGATATTTCATTTCCAGCGTGTCTTGGAATGTGGCCGGTCGCTGAGAGTCACCGAAGATGCCATCGAGCTCGGCAATAACGCGATCCTGAATATCCTGGTGTATGCCCATCAGCGACAAGAAGAACGAGGATCCTGCTGCTGTTGTGTCGTGTCCCTCAAACATAATTGTGTCCACCTGCTCCTTGATTTCGGTGTCTGTGATAAGTGCACCATTTTGCGCGCTCTCCAGCATCAGATCCAGAAAGGCCAAACGCTTCTTTTCGCCAATATCATTGTCCTCCACATCTAGATCGTCCTTTAGGCCCGCTGACTGGCCGTACGAAAGACCGGCCACGGGGCTGCCTTGCTCCTGCTTAGCGCTCGCAAATAGCGGCGTCATCTGCCGTTCATGCTGTCGCTCCCGCTCCTCCTGTTCGAGGGCCGCCGCCTTCAGCTCGCTCTGTGCCAGAGAGCCACGGGTGCCCTGCTCGAACGCCGCCTTCTTGCTGCGTATGACCTTGGTGGTGAGGCCGTGGATTATGTTCAGCAACCGGCCCTGCTCCTTGTAGTAGCGGGTCAGCGTGAAGATGAATTCGTTGCGTAAAAAGATGCTGCGATGACGGGCATGAAGTATATCGCACATGCGCATCACTGCCATTGCGTACTCGAAGCCAGACTTGTCCTGCGTCTTCTTCGACACGCCCATTGCGGTCTCTGCAAGTCAAAGAAGAAAGGCAAAGAACGGCGAGGGGAAGAGCCGCAGCTCGATTAGCCCAGCATGCGAAGAAATGAGCTCCAAATGGGAATTGAAACGAGAATGTGACATGGGAATCGGTATGGTTATGGGTTCGGGTATGGGTATGGGTATGGGAAGTATGGATATAGTGGAATGCACTCGACTGACCCAAGCGCCAATTAAATTTAACAAACATACAACGGAGGCTGCTCCGGCTGTCTAATTGTATATACAATGCATAAATAGCAAGCGTTTTAGGTGGAACATACATATGTATGCGCACACAGGCAAAGGATGTATGTATGCTGATCATATAGAAACTACATTCAGCGAAAAGGCTGTAAGTACATTTCTTTATAGAATTCCGCATTTCACATTCGACCATATTTTGTTTTTCTCAATGAAAGTATGTCTTAATTTAAGAATTTTGAGGTAGAAATCTCTACGATTTTTCTCCGAGTACAGCAATAGCACGAACGAGCTGACATCGATAGGCCCGCCGGCCATATTTCTAATGTCAAGCGGAAATGTTAACGTATTTGGCTGACTGACGGATCTATGCAATTTAAACTATATTGTATATATACTCTACTCGATATGAGATCGAGTCTTGGTCAAAAAAGCCAAGGATAGTTTAATATATAAGAGCTCTGATTAGTAGTTATCAGTAGAAAGCTATTATTACTAATTAAGGTGAACATTTCTTATTGTGAGCCACAAAATTGGTGTTTCATAATACAAAAAATTCATAAAATAAATATGGGTAAAGTAATAAAAAAACGTTTTATGCTTAACTCAAATAAAAATATTGTAATAAATATTTTATAATTTATTTTCATTTTCACAAAAAAATTGTTAATTGCAAATAAAACATATTAGTGTAAATGAAATGTATCAAGTATTATTATTTTGTGTTAAGTATCATGAATCAGCACCAAAAATCATATTTATATATGTAATTAACTATATATTTACTCTCGACGTGTTAAGGAACCATTTATAATTATTAAAGTTATCTGTTTATAATTTATGATAATGAACGAACGAATTTTTCAGCGAACCTTAAAATTGATTTTTGTTTTTATATACGTTTTCTTGTTAAGCGAAATGATTGACTATGTGAACGATTGATCTGTGGAAGTACTTTATCTTAATAATATCAACTAATTTTGTAAGAAAGCTTTTAAATTTGATTGAATTTTTCCCGTATAACGTGTTTAATGGTATACACACATGAACTTTTGATCGACTCCTATAATTTCTTCCGCTAAAACTAAAACGGGCTGCGTGTCTTAAATATGAAAATGGGATTGCGCAAGCGTGGAAACTCTGGTTTTTCACTTGCTTTACACCATTTCACTTTGGCCCACTGGCCAGTTGGCCAGCTGGCAGGCTGGAAAAACTTGTTGTCGTTGTAAATGGATATGAAATTGCGCAATACAACAGCAATCGAAAATGATATTAGATATGATATTATATAT
>SCDT01002399.1:0-13062 GCA_004143765.1 Drosophila melanica | reverse complement strand
GTGCATGTCACGTTACGCTTTGTGGATTCTTTTTTAACAATTGAAAATCAATCTAAATATTAATTGCATATTCGAGAGCAGCGTTTTATTTGCATGGATGGCAAATGGAAATTGCCAAAAGAAAATGTATATACATATATGCATATACGATAGATATATCTATATCTATATATACATATTTGATGCACATGTCTCGGCTCAATAATTGCGGTTAGTTGTGCATTTTGTTTATGTAGCAATTATTTAAGATTTAATTCCTGTTCTCTGCGGCTTTTGGCTCTTCTCGCAGTGTTTATCCTTAGCCCCGGTTCAGTTGTTGTTGTTGTTGTGCTTTCAACGCATTTTTCCATTCCGTTGCATTTTGCCGACACAAAATTTAATTTGCCATTCTGCCCCGAAGTTAGCTGAGCTGGGGCGTGGCCGTGCCGAGTGGTTGTGGCTTGTGCGGAGGTTTCTGTTGGTTGTTGGTGGTTGGTGGCTGGTTGGTGGTTGGGCGTCTGCAAACTGCATTTGGCTTCGCATCTTGCCGCACAATTTCTTCAGATTTTTCGCTATTTTTGTTCGTTTTTCTCTTTCATATTTATTTTTCATTTTATGCTCTGCTTGGCCACAGTTGCCACAGGCGCATTTTGATCTGGTGTTGGTTTTTGTTGTTGTTGCTGTTGCTGTTGCTATTGCTGTTGCAGCAGTTTTGTGGCCCACTTTTTATGGCGCCTGCCACCTTAAGCAGTAATCTGTAACCATAATTGCATTTAGATATTGCACACGGCCGCTTTGTCCGGCTCAACTGGGACAATAAACCGGACAGCAATCCCGAATCCGACGGGAGCGCCAACAAGAAGAACAAGAAGAGCCGCTGACAGTCGGGCAATCAAGACAATTGTTGCCGGGTGTGGGATTAAGTGCGTGTTGAGAACGAACGAAGAAAATAAATACAAAAAGCAAAAAAAAAAAAAAAAACAAAACAACAACAAAAAATAAGAATGAATAACTTGGCGCGTCATGTGTGAGTTTTTGCCTTTTGTGGCGCAACAATATAAAAATCTGGGGTGCAAAAGTTCAGGCCATTGTCTGCCAAACAAGCTGCAGCAAGTTTTTTTTAGTGGATGCAACAGGACGCGGCGGCACGAAGGGTGCCTCCAGTTTATACAAACAGTAAATATGCGTGACAAAAACTTGCTCTTCCTGCCTTTTCAAAAGCCCCAAGACAAAAAGCTCACCAACGATAAGAACCGGAACGGAGGGGGCGGGGGAATGTGGAGCATGCTGAATGCATACACATATATATATATATATATATGAGGCTGTGGGTTAACTGGCCAAGTGAAAATTGCAAACTAACTAGAAACCACTTAAGAGCGACGCTGATGTGCATGTGCATGCAGCCGCTAGACAAAGAAGAAGAGAAGAAAAAAAAACGGACCGAAAAGTTCTCAGCGGAACTGCACTGAAAGGACGATGAAGAAAAAAACAGCTTAATATTGAGTTGATATGTTGGCAGACAAGAAGAAGAAGTAGCTGTACAGAAATGATTTAAAAGTGATTATTTCAAAAGAAATTTATCTTTCAAGCCAAGTTCAAATAATGTAGGCACAATTTCTTCGCACTAAAATTGATTCAAGTTTTCGTGATGAATATTTTACTGCTGTTCGCTTTCCATAAAATCGCGTAATAAACATGTATTTACAGATAAGAAAATTTATGATATCTTCAAGTTTACTCAAGTTTCGGTTGAAATTTTCTTGCGTGCGCCTCGCCTCAGCTTTCCACGAAAAACCAATTTGTATCATTAATTATGCATATATGCGGTTACAGCAGCAGCAACAACGCACAGGCGCTGTTGATGAAGTGCCTGATGATGTTGGATGTTGAATTCTTGATGCTCTCGAGGATTTGTTCGGGCGGCAAGCAAATATATATGCGCTCCGTTGCCCAGCGTTGCAATAACAATAACACTAACAATAACAATAACAATAACAATGCGCATGCCAGATGCAGCTGCGAAAGGAACAGCAGCAGCACCGCTAGCAAAATCCTTGGCAAATTCGCTTTTCAAGGATAATGGAATATTTCGCCCTTAAAGAGCAGCTACATTCCATACAATGCTAGCAAATCACAACAACAACAACAACAAAAACATAGCAAAAAAAATAAGAAAGCCATGTTCTAAAAATACGATGGTAAGTTGCCGTACATGCAGCTTAATGGGCAAAAGCGGCCAACAGCGGCGACTGCGTCTACAATATTGATTGGAATACACACACACACACACACTAGCAAACATACAAACACAGAGTAACGCACTCACGGTTACAGCTGTGGGGCATAAACAGCAGCAACAGCAACAACAACAGCAAACACAGCATTGCTTTTGCTTTTGGTTTTGCTGTAACTGTTGTTGTTGTTGTTGTTGTTGTAGCTGTGGCAAGCGAAAGCAAACAGCGAAACGAACAACAACAACAAGAACAGCAGCAGCGGAACCCAACCAAATTCACGTCAACATACACACGCTCTCCAACACTGGCAGGCAAGTTAAAGTGGATAATGGACACTGCTGCTCGCCCTGACGGAAGACTATGCGAAAGGCAAAGGCAACGGCAAAAGCAATAACAAAGACAATGGCAAAGGCAATGGGAAAACGGCAAAAGAGCGCGTCCCTCTCTCTCTCTCTCTCTCAATCGAATGTACGCTCAACTCGTGCGTACGTCGCTCATTGCTATTTTTAGACACGCGCTCATTGTGCGAGAGCAAAGGCAGCAGCAGCAGCACATCAGCAACAACTATGGCTTTAAGTAAAAAATGAAAAAAAAACCAACAAAAAAGATGTAATAAAAACAGACACACACACACACACACAGCGAGAGTTAAAGCGAGAGCCGCAGTGCGAGTGCGAGTGAGATGGTGCGTTGAAACGGGTTCAAGTCAAAATGGCTGCAAATCCCGCACGTAAAGTACTACAAATCTCAAAGCAGTGAGCCAGTGCCCAGCCAGCATATATATATATATATATATATATAGTATATATATGTATGTGTGTTTATGTGTATGTGTGTGTGTGTGTGTGTGCGTAAATTGAGCGCATAAACTGTTTTAATTGCAGTAAACAACTGCAGTGAAAGCCGTTGCAAGTGACCAGCTGAAGCAGCAACAGAAACAGCCGCAGAGCGAGTAAATTTTAACACACAAACACACACACACACACATACACGCACACATACATATACATACATGTTGTATGCATAACATCAATCAAAAGCGTTGACAGCGCATAAAATTTGCATAAAAAACTATTTACAATAATAATTACATAAGAGCCCGGCTGCAAGGCAGCAGCTAGCAACAAATTAACATAATTTTGAATGGCATATTTGAAAAGCGTTTTTGGATTTGGGCCAACGACAATAGTAATAACAACAAAAACAGCAACCACAATAGCAATATTCGCACAACGTTTAAAGTTTGCAGCCGTTTGGCGTTAACAAGCCGCAGCCGGCATTGCGTTTAACTAAGCGTGAATGTAACTTGCCACGTGCGTGTGTGTGTGTGTTTGTGTGTGGTGGGTGTGTGTATGGCAACAACATTGTTGCTAAAATGATTTTGAAAAACCATCAATAACTCAAATATAATGACAGTTTTCCACTTGTTGTTGCCAGTCAGCCAGGCAGGCAGGCAGGCAACCGGGCCAGGCAGCCATGCAGACAGCCAGCTAGTCAGCGAGCCCGCTCGTAAGTGGGGCTAAATGGATGAATAACTTAAACCAGCTGCTTGTATAAGTCCCCAGTGTGTTTCTCTCTGTGTGTGTGTGTGTGTGTTTGTAAAAGTTGCTGCCTGTGCGCCTGATGTGATGTTATGTAATGTAATAACGTCAATCAAATTTGAAAAAAGGCAGGCCAACTATTTGAAAATCAATTTTCATGCTTCAGACCAAACACAACGACTAAGAAGGCAAGTAAGTAAGATGAGTACGCAACGAGAGGGGTAAAGGGGGAGGCAGATTCGATGCGGAGTTGGCTGTTACTAAGTAAATATATAAGTTTTTAAGTTGTTGGGGGAGAGGAGTAGTGGGGGGGGTCTGCTTAATGTAGCAGAAGGCCATCGCTAAAGTGTTGCGCTCTAAGACCATGACTAGAGGTATTTGCGATATTTGCCTGCAAACTGCGTGTAGAAAAGAAAAAAGCAAAAAACGAAAAGAAAAAAAGTGAAAAAGAGAAAAGGAGAAATGAAAGAAAAGAAATGGGGGAGCTGAATGAGTTTCTAAATGCCAAGCAAAAGGTTGAGATATCAAAGATCAGCGGAAAAAACTGTCAAGCTGAAGGGTGAATAGTTATTGCTGCATAAGCTTTAAGCGAAATTACAAAAAAAGAAGAGGAAATGCTCATTATAAAAAGGGATTATGTAGTTTAATCAGAAAAGTAAGCGTAAAAGTTTAATCAAAATTAATTATCTTAATAATGTTAAATACATTCTGAAACTTTAAGATTAATGATAGCGTCACGAGACAGCATTTAATGCAATGACATTTTCTAACTAAAAGAATCACATAAAAAGCGAAAGTTATTCTGTTTGCACTTAGTTTTGGATATAACTCAAAACTGTGCTCTGTAAGGATAACGAACTGGCAAAAGGATTTTATGTAGAATTATAGTAAATCCTAATTAGATGATTGCCTGTTATAAAATTGATATCGTAACTTCCTTGCAGTAATTGACAAAATGTCCATTTTAACGAATTTCTAGTGTTGAATAACACATGAAAATTATGTGTATTTTAAATACCCACGCACTTGTCATATGTCAAACGCACTTTGTTATCTATTTGCATAACGTTTTGCTGTTGACACAACTTGATGCGCTGCGGTCCACTCGGCGTATGAGTTATTTTCGACAATATATTACACATACGCGCTGTGGTCGCACTTGAAGAGCATTTGAGCGTCACCAAATGCTCTATTTGGTTTTGGTTATGTTGTTTCGTTTTTTTTTTAACTGTTTATTGCGATTTTCGCATGCTCACAACCAGACATCCACTCAACGTGCCTCAGCCGACCCCCCCCCATCCCATCTAAGCGCTTCGCATCAGCCGGCATCAGGCATCAGGCAACAAGCATCAGGCATCAGGCATCGAGCATCGTTTGCTTCTTGTGGTCGCGCGCACTCGAAGCGGCAAGCGCTGAATTGACAAATTGATGGATGGTTCTCGTTGCAGCATGTCCATGGTTATATGATGTATTATTATTGCGGCTACAGGCCGAAAGTTTTGCCGTCATTCCGACATGGGGGAGGGGCGATGGCAAAGAAAAACTACGTGAAAAGTTGCCAACTCAGCGAAGCGCAACGGTCACCTAAGTGTTTTATTAGCTCTCGAGTTCAAGTTGTGGCTTTGAGTTGATTGTCAGTGGGGGTTTTTTTTTGTGCGTTATTCGTTATTCGTTTTTGTTGCGTTAATGTTCCAGAGAAACAGTTATTTTCATGTTATTTACTTGTTTTATGTTCTTGGATCAGTTTGGGCCATGCCGCATTATCTGACGCAGGAGTTGCTAAACGAACTGCGCCAGATCTTTAACAAATACGATAAGGACGGGGATGGCAACATAGATATTCGGGAGCTGCGCAACGTGCTAATCGAGCTGGGTCACGAGCCGACCGAAGCGGATCTGTACGAGTATATGGATGCCGCTGATCACGACGGTGATCACCAGATGGACTTTCGCAAGTTCCTCCAGGCAATGGCGCCCAGGTTGCGGGACATCGAGAGCGATGAAAATCTGAGATACGCCTTCGAGGTGTTCGATCGCCAGGGTTTCGGGTATTTCACCGCTCACGATGTGCGCATCGTGATGGCCACCATGGGCGAGGTGATCACCGACGATGAGAGCGCCCTAATTATTGGCGAAATGGGTGCCCAAAACGAATCCAACATTGGTCTTAAAGAGTTCTTGGCCTATATGCATCTTGGTGGCCCTGGCACGGCAGTGCCTTAAAAAACCATGCAAAAACCCCAAAAAAAAAAACATCGAGCACACTAAATTTTCAGTGGTGCAATAAAAATTGAGATTTGCTGCATGCAAATATGAGAAAAAGTTTCGAGTGCATAAAACCAGAAATTAATGCAGCAGCACGCTTCGTCCATTAAGCCGCTGAGCTTTGCTTGCTGACTTTTTGCCGCGCAGCCCGTTCTGCTCCCTTGTGTGCATGCAGCAATTGTACACACACACACACACACACACACACATGAGCTTAAAAGTGTGCCCCACTGGACAATACCCTGCAACTTTTATTTGTGCTTACTTTAAGCAACACTTTGAATTGGGAATGTGGATTAGAGGCAAAGTATTTCTGATCTGTATAAGCTATATATCAATATTATTATATATATATATTAAATATCATTCAGCTATATGCTGCATTTTATAAATTGAAGTTTAACATAAATTACATACTGAATAATTCGACACTTTTTGTCATAATACCCAGTTTTTATTCATTTGCAATGAGTAATTTGTTATAAAAAGAGTTTTGTGTAAACATGTGGAATGAGCATGTGTGTGTGTGTGTGTGTGTTTGTTAGTGTGTAGAGGTGCCAACTGTTGTTGGCACGCCCATCAATGAGCAGAGAGCAATTGCTTTGTTTGCTTCTAAGCTATGACTTTAGCTGCTGCTGGACAACGTCCACTTTCGAGTTAAGCAACCGTTGTCTCTTGGGCATTTGCCTTTGTGGCTCATTGCCGTTGAGTGGCCTTAATATTTTCAGCTGACGTTCGCCTAATGAAAGTTCTTCGGGCCGGTCCCAGTTTTAGCCATTTTCTTGAATTGCTTGCCGGCCATTTGACTTGGGCGGTCTTTTCAAATTAAAACGACAGGACGATGGGAGACAAGACAGGACATCGGACTGCAATGGCGACACTTGCATTTTGCCCAGTTATTTATGGACCAAATAAACGAGTTCATTTAGCTAATGGCCGCATGGCCTACTGAGCTCGCAAGAGACTCTGCTCCAGACGGCTGAAGGAGCTGCCTGTTCAGTTGCACGAGTGGATTCTTGTGCGCCACAAAAGGAGCAGCAACATCTCTTAAGCGGGCAAGGATTTGAATATTATATATACAATTACACACAGCACAGAAACACATACATGCACATACGTACACACACACGCACACATATATGCGCACACAACAGTTTTCCTCAATTTAAGCAGCTAAAATTCCAAAGCCAAAAAGTTTTGCATACTTTTGAGGGCTTAGCTCATTGTTCTGTTTTGTCAAATGTTGCTACCCCGTCTTATTCCGTCCCACGTCCGTCCATCCGTCTCTATCTGTTTGTCTCCAGCTTTTTCATCTTGTTGCTATGTTAGCTGCGGATTATTGTTCCCATATGTGTGTGTGCGTATCTAACCTAGCTCTTAGCAACAGTTTAATCAGACAGCTCGTAAATATTGAAGCCACAAAAAAGGAACAACAACAATTTATATATTCCAGCATTGAAAATGTCATGATAAGGATTTGCAAAGAAAAAACGGATAATGATTACATTTTCACATTGTATGCTCTTGATTTATATATATAATTATTTGTTAAACTGGGCCCTGTTTACATTTGCGTTAGATATCCTATTCCTTTGGGTAGGATTCTTGCCTAATTGAACAACACCTTGATTCATTAAAGCATAATCAATCAAATGCGCCTTTGATGTTGTTAACACAAGCTGCTTGGCCGAAGCAATTTATTATTGTATTTCATTGGAAACCCAATTTCCTGTTTATTTTCTATTTATGTTTCTGACATTTATCAGCAATGAACCGTTTTAATTGATTTATATTTGTGGACTCACCTTGAAACTCCTTGCGCGCTGCACTCACCGACGTCACAATGTTGGCGACATGGCCCAGCACGGTGGCGAATAGCATCAGGCCGAATAGCAATTGCAATATCACAAACACGTACTCGCCCTTGGAGCGCGGCTTGGGCAGATCACCGATGGTGGTCAGGGCCAGGGTGCACCAATAGTAGCTCTGCAGATACTGTTTGACCACATCCGCCGATTCGGAGTCGTGATAGACCCAGTTGCGTGATCCGAAGCCGTTGTTCTTGTGTATGATGTGGTAGAGGCAGCCGTTCCAATGGAATATCACAAGCAGATAGTGTATCAGGGCCGTCGAGCGGAACAGATTTGGATAGTTCGTGTGCCGCTCGGTGCGGTCCATGAATGCCCAGAACCGATAGATCTTCACCAGCCGGAAGCTGCGCAATATCGAATTGAAGCCAATCGATAAATAGAGAAAGTCCAACGGCAGCAGGCAAAGGCAGTCGATGTAGAATATCGTTGAGTTCATGTAGTGTGTGCGCAGTTTGAGCGCGTCCGTTTGGAGGACCCCGTCCTCCAGATAGCCGGTGCGGAAGTGAAAGAATATGTCAATCAGATACAGGAAATCGGACAGATAGTCCAAACAGAACCAGATGGCGATCGTGCGCCGATTGATCTCCTGGAAGGCGAAGCGGTAGATTATCACCCAGAAATTGTACAAGAAGGCCATGGAGACGACCATCGACCAATAATAGCACAGTCGCCCCGCCGGATCGAACACAAAGTGCAGCTTGCGGGCGGCGGTGGCGGCGCGTATCCGCTGCGAGGCGGTGCGATGCGGTTTCTGATGATGCGGCTGTGTTGGGTGCCCGCCAACGCCACCGCCACCGCCACCACCGCTGCCGTGCGATTGCTGCTGGTGCGGATGGCCGCCATGGGGCGGGCCGGGGCCACCCTGTGCGGGCTGGCCATGCGCGTGCGGGTGGTGCGATACCGTTGAGGCAGAGTGCTGCAGCTGGTATGAGTGGTGCGAAGCTTGTCCGGCATTGTGGTGCTGCTGCGAACGCGAACGCGGGTAGCTGCGAGAGAAGGAAAGGAAAACAACAGTTATAAGTAAAAGTAAAGAAGGAAGCAAGAAATATATGGACATGTGGGAGTGTGGCTTTATTTAACAGATTTTATTAATTTGCCACGCTTCCATTAAACGCATCCAAATAATATTTGGGCCATATTTAAGGGACATTATAAGTAATCTGCCAGCAAATTTTGGGGTGATTAGCTTTAAGATTGAGGGAGATATACAGATTAGGTTGAACTGCCACGCCCCCAATGAGCATATAACATTTAATAACGCAGATATACACGAGTATATATTACAAATTTGCAATCTGTAATTCTTTTAATATCACATATGAACAGACAGACAGACAAACCTAAGAAGAAGCTCTATGATTGAATAATCTGGCAAATTTTGTAGGATTATTTTGTTATATTGAATATATTTGTCGTACTCACCGATCGGTGCCGTTGCAATAATTGCCGCCATATTGGGTATGACCCATCAGAATACTGGTGGCACCACCGCCACCACCGCCAAGTGTGTTATCCTGCGAGCCGCGGCCTGTGGATCGATTCCAGGTGCCCAGCAGCGGCTGATCGCCGCCGGTGGTTTTCAGACGACCGCGCGATTTGTGGTTGTTGGTGCGTTGCTTGTTGTGCAATAAATCCATTTCGGAGGCAGTGCTTACGGTGGCCATATGCGAGTTCGATGCTCTGGAGGCGCATGGTGTGGCCAGACTGTCATGCGACGTAAAGAAACCTTGTTGCGAGACGCTCTGGCCGAATTTCGGCTGGGACATGCCAAACTTGGGGCCTAGATCTGTAAAGAATTTACGAAATTTAAAGTTAAATATATGCCAATAAATGATTTTGTATGGAAGTGGGTTATAAAGGGCGCACAGGAGCAGACAACACACACACACACACACACAGTCAATCTGCACCCTTACCGAGAAAGCTCTGTCGATCGATCGAGAAGCGACGCAGGCTACCCAAATCAATAAACTGCTCATCAGCGGGCATTGTTGGTGTTATTGAGAGTTCGGTTGTGTGAAAGCTACCACCACCATGGGAAACACCAACACCACTAACACCACCACCACTGACACCACCGGCACCACCGCTGGCTGTCGCCGTCGTGTTGCCAACGGCACCACCACCGCCCACCGACAGATTGGTGCAGGTGGTGCCACCACCGGCACTGCCGCCCATCCCAGCGCCCAAATAGGCCGCATTGCTGCCATAGAAGCTGCCATCCAGTTCGGCCATTTGCTGCTCGTACGCGGTCAGCGGATTGATCGACCTGGAGCTGTGCTCACGGTACAGCGGCCGCGGCGAGGGCATCAGCGATGGATACGGCGGATTGAGCATGCCGTTCAGCGAGAGGCGTGGCTGCATTATTTCCGGAAAGCTGGCGCGTGGCGCTAGTCTCTGAGTTGTCGTTGTTGTTGTTGCTGTTGCAGTTGTTACAGTTGTTGTTGCTGTTGTATTTCTTTTGTTGTTTTGATGTAGTGCTATTGTTGTTGTTGTTGCTGTTGTTATTGCTGTTTGTCTGCTGTCAAGGTTTTCTGTTGTTGCATTCAGCGAATTTGGCCGCCATCGTTCATCATCGTCAGCAGCGTTGACGTCACGGCCAAAATCTGCGTCGGCGTCTGCGTCACCATCAATGGCCGCTGTGCGGCACAACAAGCGGCCAGTGGGCGTGACTGTGGGCGTCGCCTTGCAATTGTCAGCTGTCATGCCGCGATTCGGTTGAATTTTGCAATTGTTTTTTTTTTTGTTTTTGTGTTTTTATTGATGTTGTTTTTTTCCATAATTGTTTTAATGTGTTGCATTTTCCGCATTAATTTATGTCAGAGTTTTTTTTGTTGTTGTTGTTGTTTATTTGTCGTTGTTGAAATACAAAAGAAATGTTAAATTAATTGCAAATTGGCAAATTGTTTTTTTTTTTTTTTTTTGAATATGAAGCTGCTACAAACACAGTTACATAAGGAGAGAGAAAGATTGGAGCTGATTAAGTGACGGAGAGAGTGGTGGTGTAATTGGTTGGTTGGTGGTTTCATATTTTGATTTGGTGGCTACAGGTCCTTTAACAACAACAACTGCAATTAACAACAACATTCAACAACAATTAACAGCAACAACAAGAGTCGAAACAACTTGTATAAATATAAATGATATAAATACTTAAATTACTGGACAAAACTAAGACTAGCTGTGTATATTTCCACCGATTACAGAAAGTGGAAAAAAAGCTGTCAAAAGCTAGCAAAAAAAAAAAAAATTTGTGTACAAGCAGCGAAATAAGTGAAATTTGGTCTTATTAACAATGCAGATAACAAAATAAAATCATGCTCTGAATTTTACTCTTTCTAAAAAACTCTAAGAGGTGGGATGGAGAGCCTTCCGTAATGTGGCTTAATTGATATAAAAGCCTGCTATGTAAACTTCTAATTTCTCGTTTTTTGTTTATGTGAATTTATATGAATTTAAAGTATTACTAACTTATTATTTAAACGTAATAATTACACGTTTACGTTATTAAATTGTTATACTTAAACTTTGTATAATGTCAAATTCAATTTTTTTTTTTTAGTTTTGTCAAACTTTCTCAAAACTTTTTTGATAAAATATTACGTTTTCATGTGACATTTTTATACAAGAGCATTTTTGCAGCAACTTTTATAGCATACTTTTGAGCGCATTTTACTAGAAAGGGAATGTCAGCGTTGCCACGTAACAAGCAATTCGAATTAAAATTAAGAATTATATCATCATATAAATTAGCTATTTAAATTGAAATTCCTCTTTATAAAATACGCAGTTAGTTGACAAAATACAACAAAACAAAACAAAAGCAATTCGAGTGCTGCCCATAACTTATTTAAACGAAATTCATTGTGCACTTCACACATATGGACAATGGCCAGGTATTTTGATGGCTGTGCGTGTGTATTTGTCAGTGTCCGTTATGCAGTCTTCTTTATTTTTCATGACTTGGCTCTGAGCGATGGGTCTCCTGTGAGCCTTTAGCAGCATGCAAAGACAATAACACGTTGAAGTGAAACTCGCTCACTTGAGCAAATGTGCTAATAAAGTTAGATTTAATTACGTGCGCCTTTTTGGGGGCATGCAGAAAAGAATCAAACGCAAAAAAAAAACACAAAGAGTGCTGTTATTGGTATTGGCTGACTAGCAGTTAGCCTGTAACAAGTTTTGACCGTTAATAAAATACTTTCGTTTAGCGAGCTTACAGTTATATACCCTTTTGCAGCATTTGCAATGATTACAGGGGGGACAACAAAGACACACGCGAGCTGGCGCTTTATTAGCTTTAAGCAGCCGCCTGGCAACTGGCTCACTTGGCAATTCATGAGCCAACACAGACACAGACAGAAACACACACACACACACACACACACACACACACACAAAGAATACACCCACGAGTGCCACTTGACTACCGTGGCCAAGTTGCTGTTGAAGCTGCGTGCGGCGCCAATTTATTTCTATTACTCGAATCCTGCCAACTACTAGCCGCTGTCCTGCTGTCCTGCTGCCCGTTGTTGCTTTGTGTCAACTGTCAACTGTTGTTGTTGTACCTTCGACCAGCTGTGCTGCCAATTGATTATTGGCCAAGAGCTTTTAATTATTGGCCACGTTTGGCGCTGTGCGATCTTGAAGCACCTTTAATTCAATTAGCCAGCCGAAAAGTAATGCATCAGACGCAGCTGAGCTGAGCCGCGGCCAAGTTGTTTAATTAATTTGCTTGGCAGACGCGGCGTATGAGCGACATGAATTTGCACTTACAGTTCGAGCTCGAGCTGTGCGATAAATTCGAATTAACACAAACACACACACAGACACACACAGGTACACACACACACAAAGCGAGCGAATTAATTTATTAGCTCGATTGCATAAATTTTTAATAAACATGTCAGCGCCAGCTGCCGCTCACTTTTAGTGAGTTGACCAAGTTAACAGCTGAGTTTACAGTTAAAGTTTTGGTCGCTGTTGCCCGGCGGCCGTTTTAGCCATCTTTGGCCACGTAAAAGTGCATTTTCGTGTCATGTGAACTAAAGTTGAACATGAACAGATGCGAATATACAGCTGTGTTCATAAAAATAGCAGTGCAACAGAAGGTCACATATAAAGTTGTTTTTTTTAGCATAATCCTTTTCGTAGGATATCTAATGCACA
>SCDT01002398.1:4769-17835 GCA_004143765.1 Drosophila melanica | reverse complement strand
AATATATATATATATATATATACATACTTATATACACATTAATGTGTACATAAGAAAAGAAATCGTTGCTGTTGGTAGCAGAAGGCGGCTTAGAAAAGCGCTCGAGCGAGCCGGTAAAAAAAAAAAGAAGAAAAAAACAAACAAACAAACTTGAACAAAAAATTAAACGAAAATACAAAATAACATTTGCCGGCTAACGGTGCTTTTGTTTATCATTAACAAGCGTTGACTGTGTTGTGATAAAGGGTTCGTTGCAAAAAACCAAAGCTGGGCTTAAACCAGCAGTTGTTGCCTGTTTTCAATTAGCGTTTGTTTAAAACATGCCAACAAACGGATATTCTAATGAAAAATGTTCAGCTTAACGCTAATGTTTTTCCATTTTAGCATATTTATCAACGTGTAAAGAATAAAGTGGTATCCCGCAGTATTTACACGTTTCCACCATGAATATTGACCTACTTGCTACCAAAGTGGATGTTTATGGCCAGGGGGAAATGGGTAAAGGCATGAAATAATCGTTATTATACTGAATGTTTAATAAAATTGCAAAAAGAAGTACGTGTAAACTATTAAAAAGAATCAATTTATTTTTATAGTCTATTTAAAATGACAATTGTATATAAGTGCAATGTAAATTTGTGTCTTAATTTATAAACGAGTCGAACAAATGTGTCTATTATATTTTTTATTAGTTTTTCAGTGTTGCTGTTGATTTTGTGCTTAGACTTTGCGCTACAACAAAATGCGCATATAATCGCCCACAAATAAGATGTATTTTTGTGCTTTATACTATATATACTATATGTTCCTGTACACACATTTTTCACTCATGTTTTGGCCATATTTTCAATGTGTAATCATTTAAGTTTATGCCCGATTAAACAGTTGAACGCTAATGTGTCGAAAGTTTATTTCCAGAGGCAGGCTAAAAAGAACACACACACACACATATATATATATATATAGAGCAGGTTGTTTACATATGTATATATATGTACTATGTATATATTGTGGGCATTTCTGTTGCGAAATGGTTTTTGTTGTGTTCCACTTTTGGGTCTGTTATGCTTCGCCATGCTTTTGATAACTTTCGATCGATAATCGGTTGCAAAACAGCGATTTGCGGCAAAAAGTGACTCGTGTTGACATTTGAACCGATAAGATAAGAAAAATACCACGCGACACTTATCAATTCACATGGCCAGGCCAAAAGATACGGGCTTAAATAAAACTGACTGTTTCTTTTAGTTGAATAAAGGCCAACTATTTTCGCCTATTCGCGTTTTGTGTTTGTATTTTCAATTAATAGGCTGCGAAAAATTTCAATTTTCCTCACATCAATTTCGCTGTATTGCCCAACACTATAAATGTGTGTGTGTGTGCCATTTCGTTTATCCAATTGCTAAATGTTATTTATAGAAATTTGGGTTAATGACGTCGAACAGCGTAGTGGAGAGCAGAGGGCCGAAGCAAACACAGATGCCGCTCTCAACGCATAAAAATGCAGCGCATAGATACAAAGATACACACACACAGATCGAGATACATGGCCAGCAGATACACAAGTGGGCTGTGCTGATATGAAGCATGTGCTTGATGCTTGTTGTTGTTTTCATATAAAAATACAGAGACAGAGACTTTTGATTATCATCAACATCAGCATCACTGATGAGTTCTTTTCGCTTTTTTAAATGCATTTTCTAAAATGAAAACACACACACACACACACACACACACACACACATGCACACTCTCGATGTCAGCGCTTTCCCAACAACAAACGTTGACAACCTACGCCCCTCGGCCCTAAGCAACAACCCACGGTTCAAAGGCGGGGGGGAAGTTGGCTCATTGTTGACCACAGCTGTTGTTGTTGTTTGTTGATGTTGCTTGTTGCTTTATGGTGAAAGTGTAAAGTCATGATGCGCGCCGTTCAATTTGCCATCCGTATATCGTTTACCTTGTGGCTGCAGCGACACATTCACATCCACATCAACACCGACAAGCGACTCCTCCCACCTCACCCTCTTTTAGCCGCTTCATATCAGCTGGCTTAGCCCATAAATCAGCTGCAGCTAAAGCACTGAGAGTTTAGGTCGAAATGGGCTGTAAACATGTTTGTTTAACCGAATGCTTTAGAACTTGGATGTGTTTTTCTATTACGTTCTGTGCCTTAAACTTGATCATATTCTTCGATATTTATACCGCGCAGACTAATGGACGACATAAGCATAACACTAGATTAGAATGTCAAATTTGTTCTACTGTGCATAATTAAGGGCATTTTTTCAGTTTGCTTTCTTAAATTACATAAAGTTTTTCAAAACGAGGCAAAAGAAACTGTTAACTGTGTCACAGTTAATGTTATTTCAGGAACTAAGGTAAAACAAACTGTTAAAGTGACACTGTTAAGTTCATACTGTTAACGTGACACTGTTAATGTTATTTTAAGAATTCATTCCACATTCGTAGTAAATGCTAATATTCTTGGCGTGAACTCTGCCTAAATTAAAAATATCTGTGCCCTAGGTTTATCTGCATTGCTCAGCCCCAGTTTCTCCCTTTGCAGTTGTCTGCCCCTTTTCAAGTCTGGGCAAGTGTTGCCCTGGCACGATGTCGATAACATTTCAACTCGCTTCGCATTCACGCATAATTACAGGCAGCAAATGAAATACAAACACACACACACACACACAACACACACACACATATACAGATACACTCTTAGCTTAAGCTGTGCGTGTGCGCACATCTTTGGGTGCAATTAGAAGTACTCTCGGCGGGCAGCTCTTGATGGGGTGGATGGGATCTGCGCCAGCAACCAACTGAGAGGAGCAGGGGGGACAGCAGACACAACTCGACGAACTCTGTCAAGTCACTTCCTGTAATAGAAACCGAGGCGAACCAAAGCTGAACGTGCGGCATGCAACTAAACGTGTACACAAATGTATTTGCCGTATCAGGCACAGCCCTTGGACAATAGCAACAACAACAACAACAACAGCTTCCGCCGCAACAGATGCAAATCTCGGGGCGCCAATGAAAACCGCATTGGGACAACGACATCTCAGAGTAGACAGCCGACATCAGACAGCAGCAGACAGCCGACAGCAGCAGCAGCCGCAGCAACAGATCAAACGTAAATAGGGCGGAAAATTATGCGTAGATAGTTAAATAAAAACGCATGCACAACGAGCAAGATTGCACGATCGATAGATACTCTATAACCAGCTGCGAGCTACGTGCACAAAAATCAGTTACCAACATTGTTTGCAAAAAAAATTTTGGGTTAACTGCGTGAATTTTCGATCACTTAAAATGCGTTTTAAACTTTTTATACAAAATTACACAGATTAAAAGTTAGCTAAATTTTGTAGATGTTTTTCCATAGGGTATAATAATACCCAACATACAACAACTTGACATTTGTGCCGTGATGCGCAGCATTTTGATGCGGGTTCCTTTCGCATTGAGCCCGTCTCGTTGTTCCCTCTAGGCGTAGGGGTAAGTCCCCTCGCTACCTTCCCGCCCCTTGTTGTTTGTTGCGGGTTTTTGTCGGTTCAGCTGTGGCTTAAATGGTTTCCCGCTTGTGAAATTGTCGTTTTCCTGTTTGGACGTTTATGCACGATTTGGTAATTTGCCGGCTACTGGCCAAGAGAATCTGGACCGAGCTGCCAGTAGATCACATCACGTTTCCCAGCCTGACCTCTCTTGTATCTCTCTCTCTCTCTCTCTCTCTCTCTCACTCTCTGTTTGAACTCGCTTGAGACCGGTCTGCCTTGCAATTAGAGACCTTTGTTGCTGAATCTTGTTATTCCTGCTGAGCATCTTCGCCCTTTGGCAGCTGCCCTTTGCGCTCGTTTCCCAGCTGCAATCTTGAGCCCTTTTTTTTTCTTCTTTAAACCGATTTATGTATTTATCTGACGCATTTCTGATATCATAGCTTGTGGCTGAGCGTTTTCTATGCTTCATCCGATTCGCATGACTGTAAAGAGGAAATTGATATAGTTGTTTGAGCACAATTATCTGGTTGACCGCATTCTGATAATTTCTCTGCTGTAAATTGATATATAAATATTTATATATACACATTATTTGGGGTACTCGCTCGGGTAGCTGTTAACTTGCTAAATTGATAGCTTTGGTTTGGTATTTAGCAGATGCATTTCACTTTTTGTTGTTCTGTGTTAATTGCATTGAATACAAAGAACCAAGAATTCACAAAGTTTGTTAATTTTTTTATCTGTAAGATTTTTTCTACCTCGAATAACAACATTTTATTTACTTATCCATTTCAAATCTTATTTGGCTAATGATTTAATATTTACTATTTGTTTGTAGTTGCACGAAACACAATTTCCGCACTTGCGGAAATTGCAAGTCTACTGGCAAGAACAACAACTTGAACAGCAAAAACAACAACAACAACTTTTGCCGCCTTTACGACTGCTTGTGTTGGCAACAACTTTATCTTGAGAGGTCATTTACACTGCTGCAACAGCAACAGCAACTGCAGCAGCTCTTTCAGCGTTTTCTTCAACTTGTTGTTCTCGATGCTTTTCACTGCGCTTTTCCAAACACACACACACACATACAGATGCGCGCACGCACACACACAGATACTAGCACGTACTTCAGGCAATCAGCTTTTGTTGTTGGCACTCTTCTATTTCTTGTTGTCGCGCTTTTGTTGTTTGCATTTATCATTTGTGCATTGTGCATTGTGTTCTCTCACACTTGTATCTTTTTCTTTTGTAAGTGCGTATCTATGTATCTGCCGCTGCACGTATCTGTTTGTATCTTGTTTATAAGTGCCGCCAGCACAGCGCTGACAGTCGCTGTCAGTGTCATAATCAGCGGCGACACTTCAACTTTCAACTTTGGGTCGCACAACTTGACAATTGATCACAAAATTGAGCGTTCACAGTATCAAAATATATTAACGAATTATTTATTAATATTCTATAGTTGCAAAATGAAACCAATTTTTATTCAAAAAAGAACAATTTGTGCGAATCCAAATACCAATTAGCGCCACAATAAATCAAAATATATTTTAATTATTATTTCATAATTTATTGTTCAGTAAATCACTTCACTCTAACTCAATTTGTTAGTCCAAGAAGGCTTCACACTAAAGCCAACTATGGGTTTGCTTTAAACGGTTTCAAATTGAAACCAACCGTTTTTCAACTGTGCAGCTGAAGCGCGGTGTCTGGTGCTTGGGCCCACTTAATGCATTGCGCTCAAGGCTTCGGCTTGGGTTTGGATTTCGGCTTCGGTTTATTTGGTTATCCATGAATTTGAGTTGACCGCTTTCGAAACTCTACACAGAACTGGGCAGGCACGTAGCGGCGGGCAGTAAACGATCGAATGGAAAATGGAAAAATGGAAAACATAAAATGGGTCAACTCGTGTCTTCGACTAACCAACGAGTTCCTAATGGGTTTATTTATATGCTCATAGCTCGTAAACTCCTAACTCGTAAATCATAAACTGCAAAACAAGACATTACCACGTTGCTTCCTGTTCCAACTGACTTTGGCATTGCCTAACACACACACACACACTCAGTCGATGACATATCAATTAACAATTAGGAATTGCATTAGCGCAATTAGCCTGCAATGATTAGAGCGCTTCCAAGCACTTGTTGAACACGCACATATAACATATAAATCACAGTTCTCTGATATCATTATTTGGGTCACATTGTATGGCTTTCATTTTCCGTTCAGTGCTCTCTACCCCCTTCCCCTTTGCCCCGCCCGCATGAAACGTCGATTTATAAATAAGTGCCAGATTTTAATGTTGCGCCTACGCATTGCCCGAAAACCACAAGCTCCCCCCGTCCCCCCGCCGCTCTCTGCCCAGCTGTATAAGGCGCAAGAAAAAGCTTATTAATAAGCATAATTAAGCATAATAATTTTGTTTGGAAATATGCGCTAGTTTTTTCATTATATTATTTACGAGCACATTATTACATCGCCCAAGACAAATTTCGAAAATTTATGTTACATACAACAGGCCCGATGGGGCAGTTGTTGCATGTTGTGGCACATGAATTTATACCACATATGGCACATATGCACTCACATAATGTATATATAGTTGTTGTATTTGTATCGGAAGTGTGGCGATTGCAGCCAGGAATGAATCATTCACAAGATGCTGATAAAAGTTCTGTTGTGTGGAGTTTTAATGAGAAATAATAAAGTAAACAAAACATTTTATAGATTGTCAAAAGCAAAAGTTTCATGTTTCACATAATTGAATTTTAAGTGGGAAATAAACTAATTTAAAAATGGTTTGGTTATAGTTTAAAGGTGGTTTGAGTTAAATGTATAAGTTTATGCAAAAACTTTTGTTTTTAATGTTTAAATTAAGAAAAGTATATTCGTCTGATTAAGCATTATTTTATTTAAAAAATTCTTTATTAAACCCACCTTTTATCACTCTGCTTACAGACGCTGTCAAAACTCTGGATGAAAGTAAACCGAAAGTGAACCGAAAAAAAATGTCGATAAAACGCAAAAACATTAAGTTAGGAGTGAAATTAATTTCCTTGGTCTTGCCAGCCATTGAAAAGTGAAGAGCAAACCAATCAAATTACCAATCCAAATCAAACTGAAATATTTAACGAAAACGAATTCGATCGATTTGCATTGACACAAACACATTTAGTTAGAAGTGGGAGTTCCCAAAGATCCACAAAAAGAACCCGAGACGAAGACGGAGACACATAATACGAGAATGGATCTCAGTCTTGAACGCGACAGCTCCGCGCTGGGCAGTCTGTTTCAACAGATTATCAACGACATGAAGGTAAGTTATCGATTTTCTATCGATCATGCTTATAATTAGAATTAGAATGTGGACCACTGCGGAAGTTGGAAACTACTTGGAAAGCGAACTTGCGGAAATGTTAGTTGAGTTAACTCACGAAACGGTTCCAGTTCCAGTTCCAGTGAAATAAAAAGTTCTATTCTGATGTTTTTTCTTCGAACTGAACGCGACACGTGTCCGTGTTACACATGCAATTGTGACAGTTGTTTTCAGTTTTCTTGCCACACAACAACAATTCTTGAGGTGTATCGAATAACAACAAAAAAACATAAATCACAAAAGGTCATTTTCGCTGCAATTGAAAAATCGCTTCACGACGACGACGACGAATTGTCTGTGTTGGAGTGTGTCAAGAACTCGCATGCTGGGCATTTGCTCTGAATAGTAAACAAAGAGCCAGCAGAAATAATTAAAGCCAAGGTCAGAGCAATGTTAAGCGTGCGTGTGTGTGTGTGTGTGTGTGTGTGCGAAATAAACAAAAGTCTCAGATAAACAATTGGGTTTGGTACCAATGCGAAAACTGTTGCGATAAAAGATATACAACATGCAATTCTCAAGGCTTCAAACATACAAAAATTTATAATAAAAAAAAAGTTAATTGATTTTTCTCTGCCTTCTCTCTGTGTCTCTCTTTTTGTTCTCTGTTGCTGAAATGCCAAAAATGTTCCAATTAATCTATGCGAAAAGGCACATTTCAATTCAATAAAAAAAAGATACGTTCGCTTTTATCGTTAATTGATTTGATACCCTCGAAAACAAGTTTGTAATGGGCGTATTGAATAATAAGATATATAAGAAATAAAATTGGAAATTATGGAAAAGGAAATAATATCAATATAAACAACATTAACATTTGAGACATTTATTTTCGTTATATTTTTACATACTGTTACAACTAATTTTACAGGGCATTTTCTTGTCGAGCAGCACACTTTTATCTATCAATGCGATGTTGGTTTATTGCTACATAAAACACACATACATGTGATTATGTATTTAATTGCAGTGTATCAATAATTTATGGCAATCATGACGCCATTCCAGTCAACTACTTTCGTACATAAATACATAAATGTTTATATTATATCAGTCTAATGGCAATTTCAATTAACGCACTCCACGCGAATACTTTTGGATTATATCCCAATAATCTTTTTGGCAATTAAAAACTTTGCTGTCCGAAAACTTTCTTGGCTATTTTTAGAACTTGGTCATGTTTGTGTTTTATGTTCGCCTGTTGGCGTCTGTTTGCCTTTTGGGCCTAAATCAATGGCCTCATGTAACCTAAGCCCTGTTGGCAGCCTAATCCGCTAGCAAATAACTTAAGGCAGGACTCTTCAGACACAGATTACGACTAATTTATTGCTCCAGCAAGCTAGTTTTTATATACATATATGTATTTTTGTATATATAGTTTCTGCTTTCATTTCTATTTCGGGTTGTTGCTTAGCTGGAAAGCTATGAAATTTCCATTTGCTGGAATAGCTTCCTGGGTGCCAAACATTCGTGGTCCATTTCCGACTTGGCCGTCGACAGGTGTTGTACATTTCGAACAATTTGGCCGTATTTTCAACGCCTTGTCAGCTGCTTTCGCAGTTAAAACGAACAAAATTAAAACAAAAAGGCAAACTCCAGTGGCAAAAGATAAAAGTCTGCCGCAGTTGCTATTTATAATGCCAAACAACATGACAGACGGGAGCAGCAGCGGCAGCAGCAGAACAACCCAATGCGCACCTTGGGAGCAGACCCAGACCCACAGACAGACCACTGATCCGGGCACAGGTAGAGCAGATACAGGCGCAGACAGCTGTCGGGGATTGTGGATGCGGGCGGTTGCATTTTGTATTTATGAAATTTTGTTGTTCTTTTTTTTTGGTAATGTGGCCACGCAATTGTGCAGAAGTTCGTTGTACGCTAGCTGTTAGCTGTTTTCCAGTTGTTGTTGCTGTTGCTTGGCCTGAGTGCGAATTAGAGCAGAAACATGCCTTGAAGCATGTGCAGCATCTAATGTTGTGTGTGTATATGTGTGTGTGTGATTGTTGGTGGGTTGAGCCACAGCTGCTGCTGCGCTTGGTTACTTGGCAATCGGCTTAGGCGTCTTGCCTTCATTATACCCTGTACCCAGTGAAAATGTGTAAAAATAATTGTGTAAATTAAAAGTACTTTTTTTTGAGTTCATAGAGTATTTTTTGTAACTTTTTTAAGGTATTTCTGCCTGTTAGTCAGTTAAAAAAAGTTGCAAATTTATCTTATCTGTTTTACAATCTTTTACGCATATATCGAATCATATTTTATATTTATATTATTTTTTAATCACCATAAAATATATGGCTATAGGGTATATCCCAGTAAATCACTCTCGACTGGAGTACTATTAACTACTTGTTATTGTTGTCTGGCTAATAAGACACGCGTCTTTAAGGCTTTCGGCCTGGCCAAAATGCCAATGCAAATGTCAGATGTAGGTGTTTGCCACAACTGCAACAGCTCGAAATGCGCTGCGTGGCAAATTAAACAGACTAAATAAACGCATAGCATCAATTCCAATTTCCTATTCACTAAAATTAGTTTTTTGCTTTAATTGCTTCGCTGCGTTTGCCGCCGCCTAAGTTTCGGCCTTTAGTTGAGTTTAGTTTAGTATCTCTTCGCATTGTATATTTAGCAAAGATCTTAAATGTCAGCAGACCAGAACAAATTTATGCCCCTGGCCCAAGCCGACGCCAAGGCGAACATCATCTGACTGGAAATGCACGAATGCGAATACGAATACAAATAAGAATATTAATTTGCTGCTAAATACAGTGTAACGGCATTCGTAAGTAGCTGCAATTAAAAGCGACTAATTTCAATTAGATTGCAAAGTCACAGTCCGAGTCCAAAGTTTATCAGCTGCCAAGCCTCATTATTGTAGTTTTTATAGGGTATTTTAGTTTTGTTAGGAATTTTGTATATATAATTGCTCTTCCATAGAAACAATTGATCAACCAGTTTAAAGTGTTCGTTTAAAATCTATCAGCTGCATAATAAAGATATATATCACATATCTTATATATTCATATGTAAGCGTATTTAATCTTCGGCACCCCGATGATAATTTTCCTTACTCGTTTTTCTCTCATTTTTCGAGCAAGTGTCGCATCTTAAAAGGTTGTTCACTCTTTTAACGCGTCTCGCGCTACTGATTCTCAGCGACTTACGGTGAGTGCAAATCCGTGAATCTGTCATTTTGGCATTTTGTCAGTTGCTCAGTTAGTAAGTTAGTCAAATTGTCGCATTTGGATGACACTCGCTGAATGTGTAACACAAAACACAGCGCTAAATGCGCAATTCCAGCCGCATGTCAGCTATAATAATTATACCCTGTATGCAGGTAGTGGCTGTTAAGGGTATAATATGGCAGTTGCAAGAAAGAAAGAAACATGAGTTAAAAATAATCCAAGTATCTGAGCTACATTTTATCCCGTTTATTTATATATTTATTCTTCATTTCTAATGTATTAAAAGATAATCATTATTATATATATATATATCCTTTATTTTTGCTGGGCATCTTTAAGCCGACCATTTGCATTTGCCTTGCCGCAAAAGTGAAATTCGCTTTAAGCGACGCTTTCTTTGCCCGTTGGCACTTTTCTGGCTTCCTTCTGTTTTGGCCCCCTCTTAGCTCTTTGGGCCATAACAATTGCCGTCGAGTACGTCTTAAGGTTTTATTGTTTATTTTTTTTTTCTGCTTCTTTTTCGTAGCACTCACATATGCACATTAGGCCCATTAATGTCGACGTCATAAACGAGAAAATATGTTTTTACTTTAATTGCGCAAATTGTGAAAAATGTTAGCCTAAATAAAAGCTCTTTAATATAATTTCAACCTTTTCATCATACGCACAGGTTAATCTGAACTATAAGTAAAAGTTGTTGGCTTAGGCAACTTTAGTTATAGACGCTCTTTTATTCTGCTTGAAATTCGGTCGACATTTGCATTTCACGATCAGAAAGTATAGCGCCAGATATATCAGACCATAGATGGTCATAAAACTGGCGCCCAAGAACAGACCAATGGCACCGCCGAAGGACATAATCAGCTGATCCGTGCTGAAAACCACGCGTCGCTTCATGCCCATCCTGGGCAGCTCCAGTTGAATGATAATAGTACGCTCGAAATTTGTGCCCGCATATTTAGTGCCACCCTAAGAGAGAACTATTAGTATTAAAGCAGCTATTTGTGATATTCTGGTACGCACGCCACTCTGCCCGAGCTCCTCGGCTATGATGAAGCTGTTCTCCTTGCACAGTGGCAGGCAATCGCAGGACCTTTCCAGCCACTTCTTATGCGCCAGGCAGAGCATTTCCCTGACGCTGCAGATGCGCGCCTTTGGCAGTGCTGCATAGAAGAAGGGCTTGCACTTGCACAGATCCAGGGCCAGATTGATGCGACACTCCAGACGACACAGACTGGGATGGTAGGGCTGCAATTGTATAGAAATTTCAATTTTATATCAAGTTTGTATTAACTCTCCTTTGCTGGAACCTACACTAAAGTACTGGAGATTATTCTCCTCCGTGTAGCGGCATTTGCGATAGGCGATGGGCACCTTGCGCACCTCATCCTCCGCTGATATGGAGGTTAGCAACACCTTCAGCACATAGGAGGTTTCCATGCCCGCATTTAGCGCCACCGTGCGTCGATCCTGCGGCAGCATTACCTCATTTACATCGTGCATAAACTTGGAAGGGAATGAATTTTAAGTTTAGGTTAAGCTGACGAATCTCAACAAATACGTACCACATTCACATAGGTGCCGGTAACAGCTGGTTTAATTGTGGTCTGGCAATTCGCAAAGGAACTGCATAAACGCACGGGCGGAACTTTAAGCTCTTCGCTGCAAAACGTTCAATTAGTGAATCTTAAATTAGTTATATCTAAATAAGTTTTAAAGTTGTACTCACAGTTTGCCATAGGGATTGCCAAAGCGCGTCAGCTGCGATGTTGTCTGGCACAGGCCCATTTCAGTGAGCGTAGGCGCAAACTCCACCAATGTCTGGTTGGGATTGGGCATGATTGCCTCCTGCATGCTGAGCAACAGCTCCACAAAGTTAACCTCCTGCAAACTCGTATCGTTCTCATAGGGCGTCAGCAATTTCAGATTGTTGTAGTGCAGGTGATTCAGCACGTGGAGAAATGTATTGTAATAGTCACCCTTTTCGGGGTCTACGCCGCTGTCTATGCCCCAAGTCCTGGTAAAAATAGCCATTAGCCAATCTTAATGGTACCCAGTGTGCCTTTACTCACTTGTAAATTAGTTCTGTTCGATTCAGCGCGGCAAATTCGGTGCACACGGTAATCCCTATAAAGGGAAACGAGCGCAGCGCAAAGAGATATTCGTACTCGTAGACAATCGGATTATCCCGATAGCGCTGCCACTGCGAGATGCAGCTGTTGACAGCATAATAGGCGGCTGCCACAACCGCCACCAGCCAGAATATACGCTCGATCCAGTGCAGATCCTTGCGCGCTAGATACGGCATGCCATGTATGGCCGAGTCCTTGCACAACTCCGTCCACCAATCGATTTCCTCGCTGGATTTCTCGGCTGTTGCCGACTCATCCTGCGCCTGTTCTGAACTGGACTTCGTTCTCTCTTTGTTGTGGCTAACCATGATGCACTAACAGTCCTTAAATGTGTCACACGGGCTTTTAAATGGATTCATGGCAAGTTCTGTAAATGATGCGCTCAACTAATAGTTGATGATGGTGATACTGAATATTTAATTATCAACTTTTAATGGTATTCTCTTGTAGTTTGCATGCTTTTGTACATGCATTTTAAATTAGCCAGCAGTGTAGTTGGCAACAACAAAACTATTTTGTATACCAGACACACACTTTGACATAAATTTTAACTGAATGTTCGGTTTTCAAATTTGGAAATTTTTATCCATGCAAAAAGGGGAAATTTGGGGGTAGGATTAGGACATGAATTTCGACCAAAAATTCGGTGTTCAGATTTAAATGTAGAATTAATATAAAGGCCAAACCATTGACAAAAAGACTTTCCTTTTGAAAATCGGTTGAGTTTTGGCCAAGTTATGGCAGTTGGAAATTTGGACCCATGCCCCAAAGGGGAATTTTTGGAGTACGATTATGACATGAATTTCGACCGAAAATTCGGTGTTCAGATTTAAATGTAGAATTAATATAGAGGCCAAACCATTGACAAAA
>SCDT01002397.1:0-22505 GCA_004143765.1 Drosophila melanica | reverse complement strand
CGAAAATAATTGCGTTCATACGGACAGACGGACAGCAAGACGGACATTGCACAAAACCAATATACTCTTTTCACTTTGTGAACGAGTATAAAAAAAAAAACAAGTAGGCTAACTTATCTTAATTTACAGACGCAGGTTGGTCAGCTGAACGATTTAGGTCTGGACATCAGTGTGGCCTATACGAAAAGTCTGTTCAAGTCAATTAGGTAAGCCTCTGAAATCAAATTTGAGATACAATTTTAGGTATATGCCTATGTCCACATATTTAGAGCTGAGATTCCATTAAATTTTTTATTCTTGGTTAGATGTCGAGACGAGCAGACACTTTATATGCGTCTTAGAGATAGATTTCAATCAATTTTATCGACTTGTCCACTTTAAAAAAATCAATTTTGAATTTTTTATCCTCTGCTTTTAGCTTTAACTATTCCTTTGAATTTATAAATTATATAATTGTCCAATTTATATATTATATTTTATATACAAAGCTAGATCGACACAGCTTGCTATATAGATAAAGAATATATACTTTGGGAATGGTATAAAGACTTTTACTCCTAAACATTTACTTATCGCAATCAGGTCAATCTGATAGATATCGAATTTATCCTCTCTCGCGTATATTTCCAGTACATCCGATATAACTTCAGCAATCCGCAATGACAAGCAATTGAAGGTCGTGTTCACCGAGGACACTTTTGAGTACACCAATATCATCCAGGACAACGCTTTTGCCAATGATCTATCGGGATTTAATGAAATGTTGAGCGTTGTTTGGCTACGCGCGCTTCGCATCGGCAACTGGCGACATCTGTTAAACGCACTTGAGGCCGCCAGTCACAATGCTAAGTTTGATGTTCGCGTCGGAGTCTCCGGTACCGTTAGCATGCCCCAGCTGCAATCCTGCAATGAGACCAGCACACTGACATTCGAACTGGTCTCGGGCGACACCCTAACCGTACCGTCTCACATTTGGGCATATGTGCGTGCTTTGAAGCCAACTTCGAATGGCACAGATGAGTTTGTTGTCGTGGCGCACAATTCACCATTTGTAAGTGTTTATCTTTAGAATTCAATCGAACAATCTAAATAAATCTATATATCTATACTTCCAGTTAACCAGCAACGGGCGAGATGGTCTTTGCGTGAGCATGTGTAATGAGGTATCCTGGCTAAGGAACAGTCTGTTTAACAGACTTCAGCACTATCCCATCTACGGTTTAGTCCAATGTTGTCGCGTTGTGGATGTCCAAAATAAATTGGACAATTTCGTTCAGGTTGTGGAACCTGCCCCAACTCCAACTCCCGTAGAAGAAGTGTACGAAGGTTCTGGCAATCAGTTGGATTTTTAGTTAGAGTCATTCTACAGAAATTCAGGATTTGATTACCCCAGATATACATTTTTTAAACAAATTTTTTCATTCATTCATTTTTGATTACCCTAAAACAATCAAACTTTAAACAATATTGTGAAAATTTACTTTTATCAATCAATTTTATAATATATAATCAATTTTGATCAATTTTGATTACTAATATTTATTATTAAATTTTCAGTATATGTATATATTGTTTTTAATTCATTGTTTATCCAAAATGGGTAACTGGGGGCATATTTTAATTGTGAAAATGCTTATAAATAACAGTAGTCAAAAAATTTGACCGTTCAAGTGTAATTTTTAATCAAGTCAACTTGAAGATTTTAAATTTGAAATGTGAAGTTGTGAGTCAAACGCGAAATCATCGTGTAGGAACTTAAAAAAAATATTTTACGCTGTTTTCAGAATGTTTTAAAAAATCGCATTCCTTGTTCTTGATTGTAACACACTGTTTTGTTTTCTTAATTCTTTCGCAATCAATAAATGTGGCACGTGCTCAACGCCAGTGTTTAGGACAGATCATATAGCTAGATGAAAAGCTTTGCATCAAATTCATGAGTATACAAATATTTTAAAACAAAATTGAATTGCATTTTAACACATTTTTGGAGTATCAATCATAATTTGTATGCTAGAAGCTAGATAGCTGATCCAAGATCATTCGGTTCGCATATATCATACGCAGATCAAGTTTATTTCAAAAGATCGATAAATATTTCCGTTTTCCTATTATCAATGTACATATTGTTTTTTAAGCCCGACTTTTTTAGATATAACTTCCAAACTATGAAAGCTAGAGCTACCAAAATAGTTTCAATATGTTCGCGTGAAGCATACGAATATTTCATATTTTCCCTCTATCGCCCCAAATATCTGTATAACAGAAAAGCCACAAATCAAATGCTACTGAAGCGTTTTTCTTGGAATTTTTTTGCAATAGTAAATTTGAATTTTATTACAGCAGAATCAAATGTAAGTCTGGTGCAGACAGAGTTGTGCAGCTGATGTCGAAGATCTACGGTTCGAGTCCACGTTGCGAAAGTGTGAAATTCGACTTATTTTTTTAATATCAATCATTATTATTAATATTTATCGTTTTTATGACAAATGCAGCAAATTTTTAGTTATGTAAGTAATGTTATACCATAAGTAAATTAAATGGTAGAGTGGTGCAGTTGGTAATAATTGTGGAGCTTAAGCTGAATGGTGGCAGTTCGACTCCCGGTGTGGAGGGAGTTGGTTATTTATTATTATTTAATTTTTGACCATCTTAATGCTCTTCGAGTACTGGAAGTTTGTATGTATGTGAAATGCTGGGTTCAGGATATCTTCTAGTCGGGCGGTCCCTACTAGAGCAATCTTATTTGTTATTTATTTGAATTAGTATAGATAAGTATTATATTAACGTTCCAATTGTTTATTTATATATGTATATTTTTCGTTCAGCCTGAATGACGACTTTAAGTTAACTACTTGGCTAAGCCAAATGCATGGCTGTGCGACTACACTGGGCAAAAGCGATCGATTGTGCTGGCCAATGTGCTGTAACTGAAGGCGATTTAATTGCCAAAAGCCACAAAGTGAGCAGACAGACAGTGGGCCCTCATTGGCACGGTCTGTCTGGGTTAAAGTTATGATATTAGTTTCATTTAACCGAAAGCTGTTAGCGTTAAGTGAACAAGAGCCTTTAAGGGCAACAGATTGCTGCCAGCCATGAATTTCGTATGTGGCAAGGACTCTCGATTGCTTTTGGCCAACTGACAGGCTACTAATGCGTCAAAGTCCCCAATGTCTCAGCACATCAAGCGACAACAAATAATTTATATGGTTTTTAATTAATTTTCAAGTAACAGCGAGTAGCGAAAATGAACAAACAAATAAATAAACAAAAAAAAAATAATAGTAAAACAACAAGGAGAGCAGAAACTTTTCCGTTTTGCCTGTTGTCCTGTTGAAGTGTAACTGTGTTTTTGACATAAGCTCCGCTTTTTTTCATATACCCTGTTTGTTCCCATTAAAAGTGATTAAACGAGTACAAAAGCAACTTCGATCTAAAAAAAAACAAACAAAATAAATAACTATACTCTTGATTATGCGAAAGTCGAACAGAAAACTTAACACTTCGTATAAAATCGATATAGTGTTCAAGCCGACGTTTTATTTTGAATATTTATAAATAAATTTAAGCCTGAAAAAATTCAGATCGATACAAATAAAAGTTTAAATGTGTTTAACGACAACTGGGTGCTAAGTGCAGGGTATCTCCTAGAGTGGTACTTCTGATGTGAACACATTTCTTTGGTTTTTTTTTAAACGACATTTAGCACGCAACATTCTTTTTGTATTTTCGTAAATGGTTGAGGTCCAAATAAATCAAAATGTTTTGGTACCAAAATTCTTTCCTGATTTCAAGAGTTTAAGAAAGATAATTTTTCCATAAATATTTTGATTTAATTACATATTTTGTGCCTTAAAGCTTTTCTGGAGGTGAATTTCAATAATTTAACGGCCCTTAACTAAAATAAATTAATGGGCTAATTTGTAAAAATGAGTTTTACGTCAATAAAAAAAAGTTAGTAAAAAAAAACCAAAAGAACTTTATACAAACGTTTTCACACATTTTTCACTTTGTCGGGTGGAACTTTTATAGAGACTTAGGGAATCCTATCGATAAATATTATATATACGTTAAATAATACTTATCGATTTAGGGAAACCTTTAATATCGCACAGAGATAGACTTTTGTGATAGGCAACGATTTTCGATGAGTTTAATCCGAAATTAGGGTCCAGAGAATAAAGCTGTAAGTGATCATAATTAAAGCCTACGTTTAGTTTTAGTTATGTTAGAGCTTAGGGTATTTAGCTTCGGTTAGTTGCTTCAGAAATTTTCTACTTTTTATTATTGTTTTGTTTGTTATTGTGCCGGTTTTTTTTTTATTATTCATTTTGGAAATTTTTTGCAGCCTTCTTGTCGTTTTGTTTTGTTCAGTTTGTCCGTCGGTTTGTTTACTTTAATGCTTGATTTATGTGTCGTTGCTAAATGAGAAACCACTTAAGCAACGCGTCCTGTAGAATTCTGTTGTTGTCCTGACCCGGTTCCGGTTGTCGGCACTTGTGCATAATTTAAATGCCTCAAGTTTATGTTAGTCCCGGCGGTGGAGGGTGCACGGTGGTGGGGTAGAACTGCCGCTTAATCAAATGTACTTGTAATTCCTATAATATAACTTTAACAATTTGTTTTTCTTTTTTAGCGCTCGCAAAATCCATTGAATATCCACGCAGAGACAACCAGGGGAGAATGAAGGAATGAGCCAGACTGTAAGTTTGAGTGTATGTGTGCGTATGCCTGGATGTGTGTGTGTGTGTGTGTTGAACAAGGAGCACAACTGTTTGGGGTTTGGGGCATCGACGTTTTACGACTTCATTTGGCGTTACGTGATATTGCAAATAATGAAAACCCGCCGAGGCAACTAAAAAGCAACAGCGTAAAACTGTCGAAATGTGGGAAAGGGGGCGTTGCGTAAAACCGTCAGGGCTGGGGTATAGGGGGTGTAAACTTCCGGTCGTTGGTGTCGGGGTCGGTCGGATGTTGAGGCCGGTTAAAGAGAATTTAAGTAAAACATAAACGCAAACGGAAATAACCGAAAAAAAAATTTAGCGATTTTTGGCACGCGACTTTACACGCAGGTAACAACAACAAAACGAACTGTGTGTGTGTGTGTGTTTGTGTGTATGCGAGTGTGTGTGTCTAGCACAGTGACACACTAACAGGCTGCATAACAACAACAGCAACAAAAGCCCAAAAACAAACAAAACCATGCACAAAGCGCTAAAGCAACATGAAAAAAAGGTAGAAAACAAATGCAATAATCGAAAGCGGTCGACTAAGTGATACCCTGTGCTAATTAAATGTAACCATGAACACAGTTTGAAACTTGGATCCATGTCAGTACACTTCAAAAAAAGCTGTTCAAAAAAACTAAATTAAATTTTTGCATTACACTCTATTTTTTGTTTTCACCAATTTCCAATATGTAGAGGGTATGAACAGAGGAAAACACCAAAACCTGCAGAAAACTAAAAACAGACGCAAAGCTATTGAGGTGGGCAGGTGAGCAAAATTGTAGCGGTGTAGGCGTGGCCAGCGTTGTGGGCAAACAAAAAACAGCAGCAACAGCACAACCAACTTGTAGAAAGAAGCAGCGAAAATACCAAAACGGGGGCGTTCACAAAGTGCGTGCGAGCTGCATAAACACAACCGAATGATAAACAAAAAAAAAAATGAAGTAACAGGTTTCTTAGAGTTGACGAAGATTTGATACCCTTCCAGATATGATTTATGTTTTCCACCTAAAGCAAATTTAATTAATTAATTTTATTGATTTATTTCGCCGATTGTTGCCATCAAATTTAATGTTGAATATGTTTTCGATGATAATATTGAAACTGAGCGAATAGTTCTTATCAACTTGGCTGTTTACACTGAACAAAAATATCATTCAATTTTGAGATTGGAGAAGGGTCCTTTTACGGGTTACACAAAACTAAAATACCATCGGCAAGAGTGTAATAAAAACAACGAACTGTTAAAAGTTCAACGGCGGGTGTTCGTACAGTTTACAGTTGGTTTGTAAAAGGTTTTTCACACGCATTTAATAAAGTTGTTTGCGAATACTTAAATTAGGGGTATTCGTGTTATATTTTTAAATTGTACCGCATTTAGTTTAGAAGAAAAACCTTTTCGATATTTTATACATTTAAATTTTAAAAAGTAATCGAAATATCAGCAACAATTACATATTAGCTTTTGAAAAAAAAATTTTACAATTTATCGGTTTGTTATCGAAGCTAAATATTATAATTTTGGCACACTTAAAATATATCACCACAGATGATCCACTTTAAGCTAATATTATGCGATCCCAGAAAAATATATGTCAGCTTAAGAAGAGCCCAAAAGCATTAGGGCTAGCTTATCGATTTATTATCTGTGCATAAAGTTTCGTCGATTTTACTTTAATCAGTAAGTCGGCTCCTTGTCCAATCAGAGTATATATATAGATGTTCTTTCATATTCAGTAGCTTTTTAGTACAGTTCCGCAGTGTGGCGATAGTTTTTATAGGCGCATTGTTTGCCGTTAGAATTGGATTTAGACTCGTCTACAAATAGCATCTGGCTAGAGTCACGGCCGTCGTTAAGCGTTTTGCTTCAGCTTTAGGAAAAACGTGAAACAGAACATAACAAAAAAAAAAAGCAAATGGAAATCATTGGAATTTTGGCTACAGAGCACCTGGCACTATAGCCCGGTGCTCGTAGCCCCCGTGGGCTATACAGTGCCCCGTACTCCCTCCCCCCTCTGTTCAAAGTTCCCAGTTCCCGTCACGCCCGCAACGTAAAGCGGCGCGTGCTCAACTGCAGCACAACAACAACAGCACACATACACACTCCACACACACACACACACACGCACACACTCACCGACAGAGAGTAGGTAAGCGCGATACGGGATTCATGATGTTTACTGTTTGCCCTCTTCTCTAGTGGGGTGAGTTTTCTTTCGCTTTTCTTTTTTCCATTTCGCTTTTTCGTTTTTTTTTTTTTTTTGGGTACATGTACCGCTATTTTCATTCGTATTCAGTTGAGAAAGGTATTAAACCGGAAAAACACGTTGCACATCGATGTATTCCCTGGCGACCGCCGATTCCCCCTTAGCCACCCACCCAATGCCGTGTCCAGCTCCGGCTCCGGCTCCGGCTCCGGCACCGGCTACGTCTCCAGCCTCAGCATCAGCTTCAGATGCGGCACGTGTATTTACGTGAAGTCGTCGACGCGAATGGTGGCGGCATCCGTTTTGCCACCCAAGTGATCAGGGTTGAGGGTGGCTCTGGAGGGGCAGCTATGTGAATGTTGGTCCAGTTCCAGAAAGTCACCAAAATCAAATGAAATGCCAAGCCAATGTCAAGTAGGGAAACTGGCCCATGGAGAAGTTAATTAAAAGTGAGCCCAGCGTAGAAATTAGTTAATTAATATTAAATTCAATTTGTAGGCGCTGAGCTGGACCAACAATTAGGTTATCAAATGAGCGCCTCGAGTCCAAGACACTCGTTCGCACGTGACACCATTAAAAACCCAAGTGAAACGTGCCACATGCCCCATGCCCCATGCACGCCAAAGTCAGCCATACCCCGACAGAAATCCATCAACTTATTGCAATTGCGCCAACTTAACTTAAGCGAATGTATCATTCATAGTTTAACAACACACACAATAAAAAGTGTGTTATGGAGCCTCTATTTAAGAACAAACTTTATTCGAATACTTGTTACAAATGCTGCAAATCGCATATAATTTATATTATATAGAAATATAAAAATCATTCGATATGAAAAAAATGTTTAAAATGCAATCGAATTGTAAGTGTAGTAATTAAAAAAAAATAGATATATATAAAAGAAAAACTTATAATTAACATTCAGACAGAAGCCAACAAAACTAGATGAATAAATTCAAATATACTTAGGGAATTTTTTATAAATTTGGTTTAAACAAAAATAATATTTTCAGAAAATGAAAATAAATGTTCCTTCCAAGTGCCCGCTAACATTCCAAATTCTAAGAGCTTTAATTCAGTTGTTTTCTTCAAACGAATATTTGAAATGTCTTAAAAGTAACATTGTATAAATTTAATTTCAAGAAAAATACATCAAACCAATATATGTATATATTTTTTGTTTGGTATATGCACCACATCATTGTTGACTATCGATCAACAATCAATCAAAGGACAAATTGCAACTGCATCGCCGTCTAATACATCTAATCTATACCTCCCCCTGTCAGAGTTTCTGTCCAATTCAAATATGCACATTTATCCAAGCCGCCTTAACCTGTGGTCTTGGCTATTTGTTTATTGCTTATTCCTATGGCAACACCTTTGTCTCTGCGTTTGCGTCTCTGTCTGCATCAATATGCACTCTTGGTCTCTTAATTTCATTTACAGTTCAGCTGTCTTCGTAAATTTTCAATTTCACATATGTTTTACGATAATATTAAAGCTTGTGGACTACTTGCAAAATGCCCAATTACTATCCATAACAAGAAAGTGGAAATGATTTAAAAACTAACGAAGTTGCAATACCCTTGTGCGTTTATTCCATTTAAATTCGGAACTTGCGACTAACAGAAATTAAAAGTAGTCCAGAAAAATAATAGCATAATTTTCTGCTGATTTTCATATAAAATATAACCTATAAAAATAATATTTGAGTGTACCAATAAAACAAGTAATGCATAACAAATATATACAATAAATATAAAATGCACAAAATAAGATTTAACAAAATCTCTGTCAAAATATGGAAAATTTTGTGACTACTCCGCGTGACAAGGATATGAAAACTTAAATTGAATGAGCCAACAATAGAAACCGCAAATAGTACCAGCTACGTTGCAAACGGTTTTCATAAAATAACTAGCAAATAATGCATATATATGTATATACATACGTAGCATACATACGAATGCCATAGAGTGGGAAACAGTTTGTAGTGAAATGTTTACAACAATTTATAGCACTTATGTGGGTAGTACAAGTAAGCTAGCCAGATTTACAAATGTCCAGATGACCAGATGTCAGCGCCAATGGGCTGGGCAATAGAACTTTGTCATGCCATTGTTGGCCATGCACATAAAAGTGAAATGCAGCCCCCGATTACAATTCTTGTGGAAAACATCATTCACAGGGCGTGCAAATGCGAACAGCTATTTGTGATTTAAACAGCTAACAGTGAAAGTATTTCAAGTCCGGTTAAATTGTGGTCCAGAGTCCCAACTCGCCCAGCACATAATTGAGTTATGATAGTTACACACACATTTACAGTCAAATTGCATGGAGGTAAATGTATATCCGACTCAAAGCCGGTTTAGCATTGAACTAATGTCAATTCAATGCATGTGTACAATTAGTTTTGAGGGTCTATGAACCGTATTCAAATGAACGACTTAAAATGGTATTCCAAAAGTAGTTTATAGGTCCCTTGATAATTGATGCTCAAATTTGACCACAGGGTAAACTTAAGACTAGTACAATGTTACTGTTAAATGCACTACACTTTCAAGAAAGAGTCCTGCCCAATTATATTTAATACAGAAATAGACAAAGAGGCCAAATAAAATCATTTGAAGAATGTGCTCAAAAATTCACTGGTTCAGTTTAAAGTTTTCGTAGAAAGCTTTAACTTGACACTAGATCCTGTTTTAGTCTCATATGCATACTAAATTAAATCAAACCAAAATCGTATTTAATGAACCAGTGCTGCGAAAATAGAAAAGTACGGAGAATAGTTAAATTAAAAAACTAAGAACTTACAATTGAACATAACCTTTGACATACTATTCAAACATTAATTGAATAGTTTACTTTTCTGCACACAAATTATTTGATAAATTTTATTATATGTTTTATGTGTTATATGGAATATTAAGAGTATTTCATGTACGATTTGTATGTTGAAATTTATTTACATTTTTGTATTTGCAATTTTTTTTTTATTATTTTGGAGCCTGCAATAGGCCTGAGCAATACTCTTTGCCTTGGTTGCAGCCGGGAAAAATCTTGTGATAGACAACAACAACAACTTAGACTGCTACAAGTGAAACTTACAGTTTGTGTCCTGCTGTGTGTGCATTATTTAGTTTTTGTGCCATTTACGAGGAGAAAAATATAAGCCAAATACATTGCCGCTTGCGTTTGTTCACTTGTGTTTTGTTTGCAGTTCTTGTTTTTGTTGCAGTTGTTGTTATTGCAATGAATATTTGTTGTTCAATTTTATTGCAAAAGTAAAGCGTGCGGACTTTGCTGTTTCGTTTGTAAATGCACAGGGATAATCAAAGGGATTTGCGCCACATGCACACGAAAACATGTCCTGCGTGTGTGTGAACTAGTGCGCATTGTTGTGTCTGCATACACACACACAACTATTCACCTGCATGTCTTTGTATTTACTTTACACAGCCATCCAATAGCTGTCATAAATATTTTAGTTTCATTTACAAACGTTGCTTTGGAAACTTTGAAAAAAAAAACTGCAACATATAAAAACAAAATCAACAAATAGAAAACTAAAAAAATATCCCTGCCTAGAAAGAACTCAGTATTTCTTTACAAAATTATACAGTTAATAACCAAACTAAAATCATTATGCATTTCGCTTGTGATGCATACAAATCTACGTTGTGAGCTGGCTCAAACAAGTTTGGGTTTCGTTTTAAGATATCCAGATAAAATATTAATTTTTGATTTTTTTTTGTTGCCCGAAGATAACTGTTCCTTGTTCCGGTGACATGTACATTAATTAAATAAAATATATTTATATGACACAGAACGAGAATAATGAATAACCAGAACCAGAACCATGAATAATTTAAAAGGTTTCTGCTTTGTTTTTTCCAGAATTAATACAAATAAATAAATTTGATATTAAACAAAAATTTATACTGGGACTTCAGGCCATTATAAACTAGCTTATAAGGTATTTGAAAATAAATCAAGTATGTTAAATAAAGCAATAGGTTCTTAATTTACAAGCAATTTGTTTTAATTTCATTTACGAGTTGAACAAAAGGACAACGTCTTGGCCCTGCACAGGCGGCGACTGGGCCAAAACTACCACAGAGTTTATTGCCTGGTGGAGAAAAAAAAACACAAAACTGTTCAAAATTTGTTTACCTGTTTGGGTGCATGTGTTATGTGTTAGTTATGCGTGTGCGTGTGTGTGTATGTGTGTAAAATTGCTGTTAACTTTTGCATTGTGCGAATTGATTCAATATTTATTTAGTATTTTGGGTATTTTTCGCTGTTGCTTTTGTTGTTTTTGTTATTATTTCCCCTTCTTGCCTGGATAAGTTTATTTTATATTCAGCCTTTCGCTCTTGTTCTCTTTAATTACCCTCAAAGCTGCAATTATGTGTATTTGCCAAATAAAATTTTCTGCACACATTTTGTTTATTTTCAATAATATTTTAACAAAATATTTCATTAAATTATATATCGAAGGTTGCATTAATAGAGCTTGACTTTTTATACATACTCTCTGCTGGGAAAAAGAACTTCGATTGTGATATAAATATCCACTTAGAAAAATATTAGTATGTTATTTATCTTTTATTCCCAGTCCAGTTTAGTCCTTTATAAATGTAACCTTGCATAAATGTAGGGCTTTTTTAATTTTATTCTTAAATGTTTCTGAGTCATATAATAAAAACTTTTAAATTTAAAGCTTTCCTAATAAACATTGAAATTCCTGTAAACGCATTGACTCCGGTGAAAACTTGGGTGAACATATTTGAAAGCTCTACATAATAAATTAATTGGTTAACGTAAAAAATAAAGGAATTTCCTGCCCAATTGGAAAATGTGTGAAAAGCTGGGTTAATATTTAAGGAAAGCCCGGCTAATAATAGCTGGTTTTATCATAAAACGATAGCAATAAATAAATTATATTAAGCATAAGAAGATTGAAAAGATTAGATTAAGAAAAGAATTTACTTTATTTTTTGATACGGACGGATACCCTAAAATCGGTACGCTTGATTTACAGCTCATTGTTATGGTATATAATTTAGCAAGGGTATTTGATATTCGTTACAGTGTAGCTAAAGCCTTTTTACATGCTGTGCCGAGTATTTTGTATATTATTTAAAGCGGGTGCACGATGCGTATGAGCAACCTGTAAAATACATTTGATTATTGTGCATGTTAAATGTGCACTTTAGTATTTATGCATTTATGCATACATTTAGGCTGCTGTTGGTGCTGCTGATGCTGCTGCTGTTGCAACTTAAGTGCATAAATAAACACATTTTAATTAAATTAAAATAAAATGCATATCACATGCATTTATTATCGATGTCCACATCCGACAGCCCCCGACATCCGACGATGAGCTGTATGCCATTTTACAATGCATAAATTTATGTCATGTGGGTTGCCTACTTTTCGACTATCCCTGCCCAACCCATTGGGAAGGATTGCCTTGGCTTTAGTTTTCAAATCGAATTAGACCCAAGGGCCAACTTGTGCAACATTTTCGATTTCGATGGCATGAAAAGTACATCGCTTGGGGACAAGTTGAACTCATTTACCCATTTTGTTGGTCTGAGTTAGGATCAGCTCACCCTCGAGTACAGTTGCAGCATTCCAACTAAATAATATGCGTGCCTCAGCTTTAAACAAGCAATCTATTCGATCAGCCTTAATGAATCCAAAGGCAAATTATCGCAGCATATTGATTGGCATCTCAAAAGTTTTAATGTTTTCATGCATCTGAATATTTTATCTAAGCCACTAGGTAATATTTTAACACAGCATTATTATAGGCGTGTGCCATCCCCGCAAATTAGAAATGCAACTGACCCGACTTGAGCCAATCCTTCTTTGTCAAATCCATAGTAATATACCTTTTCAAACTTTTAGCTCCTACTAACATGATTTACATTTTTAAAGTTTAATTATGCAGTCTTTGTTGTTTCATATTTGGAGTTCTATCTTTTGCGGTTTCAGTGGGCATAAATACTTTCTTACACTTTCACAAAAGAAATGTTGTAAATTTCATATTTGACCTTAATAAAACCAAGTGGACCATAAATATTTTAAAATATACATTTTTTAAAATATTTTTAATGAAANAAAAATTCTTTTTTCAAATTAATAATAAATTATCTGCTTGGTAAATAATCTATTTACAACTATAACTTGGTCAACAATTTTCGAAAGTCATATCTTTTTTCGAAATATTGCGATAATGGATTAATTCAACATATAAATTTAAAATTTGAATTTCCGTTATATATATTTTGCATTATTATTATTTACTCTTATTTTTGGTTAATATTCGTTTTTTATAATTTAAATGGCAAAATATTATTTTAAATCAGTTGAATCAGGCAAGAACCCATAATAAATTTGGCATACCAAAAATCGTTTAAAAAATAATTAAAACAAATGCTTCGATTTCTGATTACAGATTTAAACATTTAAATAAATAGGATGAAATATAATTTATAAATAAAATTAAACGATAGATAAAATATTAAATTAAATTTTTAACAGCGTTTTTAGCTTACCTGATAGCTTGAATATCATACGAATTTCAATCAATGGGTTTATTATCTTCTTGGTTTTTATATTTTGTTACCTTCTGCGCGATTCCGATTGGGAGTTTTTTTTTTTAATTTTATTTGATTTGACTTTTAAAAGCACACACAAACACTCAACACTTAGCAGCGGCCAATGGTATAATCAACGGGATATTCATGACTGATATTTAATATTAACTCGGTTGGCCTCACAGCTCATGTGATTGAAACAGAAACAAAAATTCAAAAAAAAAGGCGCCAAATGATCCCAGAAAAATAAACAATTCATAGAATTCACGACGCTGTTTCAGTAATCACAACAAACAAGAAGCACGCGGTACGCGGACGTAAAGTCGGTAACCCGGTACAAAAAAAAAATAAATAAAATTAATAAATAAATATTTTCATACGGTATAGCTATATAAAACACACGCAAGGACCGTAACGCAATTCACGACGATATCGTCGCTGCCCGGCTCATTGGGTCACTGAAGCAGCCAGTTGCACTGCCAGTTTGTTGGACCTACTACACTACACTTCACACACAGAGACACAGGCACGCGCGCAGACGGACGCACGCACACGCACGCACGCACACACACAGTGACGCGGTAGAGAGAAGCGGACACGTTGCCCGCTGCAAATACCGACACTGACTGCATTCGCCAATGTTTTGGCTGGCGAATTTAAGACGCACACACGCACCGCACAAGCACGAACACGAGCACGAGCATGGGACGCAGCAGGACCGAACAACGAGCCAAGTAGAAACGACCAACGACCAACGACAACCGACAACCGACCGCCGATAACCGACGACGACTACGACAACGACAACAACGCATGAAAACCCGACAGCTGTTTTGTCCCCATTGCCCCACGCCTTGCGATGCCGCTCTGCGCATGACCCGTGAGCAGCAGGACGAAGATGCAGCCAACAAGCCACAAAATTGGCGCGCAATTTCAATTAGTTGATGTCCTGTCTTCCATCGCGTGTCTCTCGTCTTATTCTTCTTCGTATTCTTGCGCCTCTCAGCGTCTCGTCTCGGCAGGTCATCAATTGCTTAACGCCCGTCGCCATCGGTGCCTGCCTTAAACTCAACTGCAATTGCGACTTCGCCTTCGCCTTCGGCCTTGCCCCCTCATTAGTTTGATGCTGAAGTTCACGGACTGGCGCTCTGTTTAATTTGGCGTTCAAAGTGCCCACGTCCGGCCACTCGTTTTGGCGGCTAACATAAAACAACAACAAAAATCTGATCACGGCCCAACACTTGATGGACTTACTCCAAAATCTTGTCTGAGACGACGCTCGATGCTTGAATATGTTGAGCGCCCCAAAGAGAACTTTGCCACAAAACATAAATATTTACTGTTTTTTTTGGTAATGGGGGGCACGGCGGTATCAGTTTGTCAGTCTATCAAGCCAATCTGAAAAGTCATCAAAATGTATTAATAAAGAAGCTAAATCCAAGTTTTGTTTCACTCATAAAATTTAAATTTATATTTAGTTTAAAGGCTGTTAAGGCAATTTTTATCTCATAATTAGCCATTTATGTTGCATGAATAGCATCAACAATTTATAATAAAGGTGACAATTGTTCTTGACGAAAAGATAACGTTTAATGTACCTCTGATTTTCAAGAACACTCCATTCTTTCACTTGTGCTCTGATCACCTGCTAAAAGTGTTAAATCTAGAGTGTTCGATGCACATTTCTGATTCTCAGTATAAACTCTGATATTATTTTCTGCTGTCAGAGTGTTTTTCTATATATAAGTAGGCCATAACAAATGCAATAAAAGACTTTAATTATCATCCAACAGAATATAACAAAGCCGCAGTTAATTACATGTCCATAATAACTTTTTCCACAATTAAACTGGAAAAATATATAATTTTTCCTGCAAGTTTTTAAAGATGTAAAAAAAAAGCTGCAACGAGGCGTTGACACGCTTTAGTTCTGTTTGACGTCAATGTTTGATTAAGAACACGACTCCACAAGGATACGCTGTCTGCCGCACTCAATGCCTAGTTCGAATAATGAAAAATTGCGACTGATAGCGTAAGCAGTGCGGGGGCGGTGCTAGCGCTAAAGAAGTCGCGAGTGGGTTAAAACAACAGACAAACTGGCAGGCAACAGGCAACAACAACAACAACAACAGCAGGAACAACAACAGCAACAATGTGCACGCCTACGATTGCCTTTCAGCTGGAGTGGTTAGCTCTCGGTTGGGTCATTGACAAAAATGGTGGGGCCGAAAGGGGGAACGGGGGGATGGGGCAAATCTAAGCTGAAACAAAGGAACCACTGTGACTACCACAATGACGAGGAGGCAACTGCAAAAACACAACAAAAAGGCGAACAACGCGCACAATAGAACGCTACTCCAAAGCCAAAGCCAGCAACCTTTCCCTGCCCATGCCCCCTGCCCCTTGCCCACCACTGCCCCGCCAAGAGCGGCCCACATGGTGTGAAATGTGGCATTAAAATAAAGGAACACTCTAATAAGGCTGCCTTTTGTTGTCGATGCAAAAACAAAAAAAAAAAACACAAAAAAATGAAAAAGAAAAAAATTGTCGCAACTGCAACCGAGGCACCTTTCTGACTCGGAAGAGGACTGAGCAGCGCCAAGTGTGAAGAAAGTGGAAAAAAAAAACAAAACGCAGAAAAAAAAAATTGTAATTTCCGGCCAAATTGTGAACGAAGCTTTTTAATATCATCGGGCAGATGCGATTCATCAGGAAACTAGGAAAACTACTGCCAGAGCACACAGACAGTTGCCCAGGCAGGCATTCGCTAATGTCACTAACTAGAACAGAACTGATTACCATACACTGAAAGGAAAACCCTATTATAATAAAAATGCGAAAGGAATGCGTAATTTTGCTTCATAAATTTCAAGAATATTTTCCTCTTGTATAATCTTAAATTAAATATGAATAATGGCTGACTTCATAACCGATGCACAAATAAGAATTTCCTAGAATTTTCTAAATAAAGATTGTTTATCGTTAAACAACATAATTTTTTTGGGAATAATAATAATAATAATTAAATACAAACTTGTATTTTTTTGGATAGATAGATAGATCTGAAAAAAGTCATTATACATCGACTTTAAAGCTTTATACACAATACATGCAATGCAATTGCTTGCATAGCTAATTAGTTATCGATATGTTATCGATGTTGAATGTTGAATTAGCATACTGCGCTGAATTGCAACAACAAAGGGAACAAGGGTACAATGACAATGGTTGCCTAACAACCAAATTGCGGCTCAATGCGGCTTATGACCACGCCCACTGCACTGACAATACAAATAACTAACGCCACACACACACACACCAGCTACAGGATCAAACATAAACTGAGGTATGCCAATATTTCAATAATATTGACGATGCGAACGTTGATTAGGGCAGAGCTTTTGAAAGGATTGAGGGTGGCCAACGGGCGGTACGGACGCCGAGAGACGTAGTCAATAATCAAATGTTAAAGCAAAGTGCAAGTGATTGCAACTAAGACATATCAGGCGCACTGTTAATGTTTATGTGTAGATATGTGTGCGCGTGTGTGTGTGTGTGTGTGCGTCTGTATTTAACTAGGTGTGCATGTGAATGCTGATAATCTCGCCTAGTATTGAGCCTTTAGGTGTCTACGGTCTATGTGAGCCGGCTGGTATGCGGCTCCGACTCAATTTGGCGAGTAGAAATAAATTTTGGAAATTTGAAAATGTTAACTTAAAAACAAACCGACAAAGCTATATTTTTTCCACAGAGTAATTACATAAGTCTCTATTCGGGGCAGCCCGACTAAAAGATAACCCTGAAACCTGCGATTCGCACCCACACACACACACACACACAAATTGAAGCGAAACAAGCACTTTACTCGGTAACTGCGATTGCCCCCACTTTGTCGGCTATAGCTCTTATAGTCTTCGAGATATGGTTAGAAAAACAAAGTTTGAAATCGATTTTTATCGATATTAATGAAACGAAGCAAGATATCAAAAAAAATTATACAGTTTTTCTGCGTACGAAAAATACGAACTGAATGTACTCAAAACAAGAAAAAATTATATATTTTAATAATGCATATATTTTAAAACCAAACTCATTTTAGAGGACAACCATTACCAAAAAGCATGATTTTTCTACAAAAAATTAAAACTTAAAAGGGAACTTTTAAGAATGAATATATATTAGTCCAATCTAGAAGATATATCATGACCAAAATGGTATAAAATATAAAATATATTTAGGTTTAACAGGGCTATAGTAGTTTGATCCGAGAGTCTTACAGGAAAAGCTTTAAACGCAAAGAATTTTTGTAAGACTTTTTTTCTATGGCCTAGGTATAGGAAACAAGTTGTTTCTATGTCGACGTGTCAACTTATTTACCGATGGACAGCATTCACATATGCATATATGTATGTGAAATAATAAATTTCTAGTACTTATTAAGTACTCTTTGCTTATTATTCCCCGTGCTATTGTTCCCCGGTGCAAAAAAAATAATTAATAATGTCAGTTGCCATTATTCAAACAGATTATATGACATTAATTTCATGATTTATAACACATTAAATAATAACAATATCTTTGAGCAGACATATCTAACTTTCAGCATGAAGTTTAAAACGCTTGAAAAACAAACTAAGTGAAATCGAACTGAATAAAAATCAATCAAAAAAATGTTTTACTAATACACTATTTTTTTTTTTTATATTTCATTTTATTGATTTTCAACCAATTAAATACTATACAATTAAAATAAAAGTACATCCAACAAATTTTCGGCACCTAATTAAAACAAAATGTTATGATGAAACACTGAAATGCAACGCTAGCACAAGTTTAGAAGCTTAAAGTATCTTAAGCATAGCATTTGACCTTTCGAAAGTGCTGCCAACTTGTCAAAAACATGCGCAGGGCTTTCAATCATTCGCTGCGAAAGTGATTTTAAATTGATGCAGCGTTTTATATTTTTCTTTGAGCTGCGATGCCGAAATAAGGTAATTCGGCCAACTGTTATGGCAGTCAATTATATTGCCAACATTAACAATGAATTTGGGGCACATTTAAAGGACTTTAAAACACACAAACAAATCGAAGGTAAAATCAAACCCGAACTGAATTTATCTGAAACGAGTTGAGAATCTTTGGTTACTTAGCTTAAGAACATAACGTTTTGCGAAAAAATATGTGTGAGTGGTGTGTGTGTAAGTGTGTGTGTGTGTGCTGGTGTGCATTTTAATCCCAATAGCTACATAGACGACGACGTCTGCTGTCGCTGTCTGACTCGGCACAAAGTGCGCCTTAATACGCTTCAAAATTACATTTTATTAACGCACGCACACACATGCACATGCACACACACACACACACACACACACACAGATACATATAGAAAGACACACACACACAGGCAAGAACCCACTCAGACACTTGTCGTGCAGTTGGCAACACTTTCACTAGCCCCGCACACATTTTCTCCCCGTCTTTCGCTCCGACTCTCATTCAACATTTATTTTGCTTGTTATTTCTTTGCCTGCTTCCCAGCATTTTATTGCGATTTAAATTCTCATTATCTCGCTCTTGCGAGCAAATGTGTGTGTGTGTGTGTGTGTGTGTGTGTGTGTGGTGGGAAGAGGCACAGATCTTCAGGGGGGGTTTGTTCTGCCCAACTTTTGCCACCTAATGATAAGTTATCTAATCTGTTAGCGTCTCTGTGAAAGATAACAACTGTGAGAAATGTTCGCAAAATAATTTAATTATTAGTGCAGCTTAACAAAAAGACTAAAGAAAAGAAAAATTAAACTAACTTAACTTGCCGAAATAAAAATACCCTTGCCGTAATATAGTCAAATGCGTTCTCATAGAATAACTCACTTTTTGACCATTATATAGTAAATCGATAATGGCAATATGTTCATAATTCATTGTTTCAATGGGAGCTAATATTCAGCCAATTTTTTTATAAAAAAAAAAAAACAACTTACAAAATTTACTTTCTAGATTCAGAAAAAACTATAATACCCTCTGCAAGGGTATACGATTGGCAAAAATAAAATTGAATAAAGAAAAAAATTGGCCAGCGACATTATCTTTTGTTCATTGGCATCCTTTTGTTCCACCCACCGATGATGCTGTTGCTGCAAATGCTGCTGCAACTGCTGCTCCTGTTGCCAACGTCATTAAAAATTTCGCATATGATAGTTGCACTTGTTGTTCTTGTTGTTGCTCTTGTAGTCGCACTTATTGTACTCTGTTGCCAAAGTAACAAACAAGTAAATTGGTTTTGTCTCAAGGATTTAATTTGTTTTGTTACCTATAAGCTTCGGGTATATATGCTCGCTTATTCATTTGTATTTTTTAAAAAACTTACAATTTTAGTCTTGAAAAATATTACGAATAATTTGCTTATTATGTCTATATCTCTTTAAGCCATCATTCAAAAAGCTCTGCAACAGCTTTTAAGGCTCATAATAGACTGGGAAGAGAGTATGGCGCAGTCGGGCGAATCTAATGGGCAGCATTTTTGCACTTGTTGTAATTGTTGCTGGTGTTATCGCATTACGTAATAGTTTCAAGCGCCGTCTGCCATGCGCTAATTAATGACGTAAAATATTTGTACTTCATCATCATCGTCATTCGGAGGCAGCAGGCAAGAACCAGGAACCAGGCTCCACAGCTAACAGACACTGCCCCGCCACCCGCTTCTTACAACGAATTTCACCCACCAAATTTTTGCATGTCGTCAATTATGAAAACTTTTTAGCACGCTCACAATTTAAACGTGTGTGTGTGTGTTTATTTGTGTGTGTATGTGTGTGTGTGTGTCTTAACTGCCAGACAGCTCGTTAACTGTTGCCCAGCCGATGCTCAACAAGTAGGCAACGCCGGGCAGCACACAGGGCGCATACTTGATCCTATCTAAGGCAAAGCATACCCTAACAAGGTGTATTTGAATTTTCATTAGAAATGTGTAACACATTAAATAAGATCAAATCATAACCAAACAATAAAATGAAAATTTTTTGCAAAATTCCAATTGCAATCCAAGAACAAACTATCTGAATTAGAAATTTACATTCGCTATAATTTATGGCAGAATTTAATAGATAATTCAATAGAATTATTGAAGTGGATTTAATTAATATCAAACATAAAAAGAAGTATAGTTTTCATACTATATATAAAGATTCTTTTCATATTCAGCTTGATTCTGATTGAAAAATTAACAACCCCGCAGTAAGTTTTAGGAATCTTTTTTAAGAACAAAATTTTCAACATAAATCATTGGTTTTTTTTAAATGTCAACCAATATTTCATTACAAAATGCATTAATATTAGTTGCATAAGTAATTAAGAGAACATATTAAACAGTTTAGTTTAAGTTATGGCAAATTTTGTTTGAAAAGGGTAATTATTTCAGATGAAGATTTTTAGGAACACAAACATGATTAAAATGGCGAAGGAAGTATAATCATATGATTAACATACTTACAGGGCATATTCAATAGATCAGCCTTAATTTAACAAACTACATCAGATTATATAATGTTCGATATTTAAGAGTATCTCATGTTCGACAATCCGAAACGTAACTTTTTCTCCACGCTCTTTTAGCACGTGTGAAAATTGTCATTTTGTTCATTCTTTTGGCCACTTCAGCATTTTCATCTCTGCTCTTGTGCTCTTCTTCTCTTATTTCATTTTTTTTTTTTTTTTTTTGCAGCTAATCACCGAGTGCCAGTGAAATTTGCGTGCCTCATAGTTAATACCTCTGATCCCATAAGCTGGGGAAGTGATAGACGTCGCGACTCGCATGGGTTTTGGGGATTACTTTCGCTGAGCCAAATTATGTTGTCCTTTCAACTTAGATTGTTGGCACAGTTCTTAAAAAAAGAGCTACTCACACAAAAAAAAAATAATAATAATACAGTCAGTAAATAAAGTAACTGAAAACTTGATATAAGCTAATGAAAATATTTAACTTTAAAAATTAAATTGAGCGACATGATACATATGTATATGATATATATGTTTATAGTATTTAATGCTAAAATATTAATACCGTTCCTGACATAATGACGATGACAGCTATAACATACGATTATCTCTAGGATATATAAACTATATATGATAGAAAACGTAAAAAAATAATACAAATCACCTATTTTATAATTAATTTATGTTCTTTGCTAGATTTAATTCAAGCCAAACCAATTTAGTTGCAAGTTGAGTAATTCTGAATCAGCATTTTTAAAGAGCTTTCAACGTTGCGAGTAGAAGTTTAAGTTTGGCTTTTGCGGTCAGAGTGTCGGAGGTGGGGGCCGTGTTGGTGTTGTTACCCGATGCTACAGTTGGGCAGGTGCTTGGCATATACACCGACAAAACATAATTGTAATGTTGCGGCTCTATGGCACAACCGCAGTTATGTGGCAAGTAAACGTAATCATAAATGTAACTGTTTGCCATATTAACTTGTATAATTGTGTAAAATGAATGTATTCATATATAAAGATATATATATATATGGCATATGTATGTGTGGCTTCGTGTGCGTGTGTGTGTGTGTGCCTTAACTATAACAGCCGCATTGAAGCAGAAGCCAAAGGCAAAGCTAAAGCCAAATCACCATCAGATGAAATCATTTCACACTTTTGCTGTTTACTTAAGCGTAAGTCAACTTTATGAATGTTCAGCACTGCCAGCAGCAAGGGCACTAAGACAAATACCAAATGTGCTTACAAACACACACACACACATACACACACACACACACACACGCACACCGCACACACAGCAGCGGCAGCAACAGCAGCAGCAGCAGCAGCAGCAAGTGCACGTAGCAAAGTCACAAAATTGCAATAATTTTTGAGTAAAATTCGTCCTCGAAAACCGCAACGAACGACAATTTTGGCATTTTCACACTTTATGCGGCAACGAGTTTGGCGGTGAAAGCGGGGTGTATA
>SCDT01002396.1:0-13319 GCA_004143765.1 Drosophila melanica | reverse complement strand
ATATAGATACAGATGTATATGTATACATATATATATAACGGTAAAGTATATAAAAATCTGGCTAAATTTAAAAATTGGATTATCGCTGAAACTGAACATATATAATTTGCAGAATTTGTGGTATATTGCTTGCAGTTCTAACTAGTTGTTTTTGTTAGTTGTGTTCTTGTAAAGCTATTTCCTTTGGCTGGCGACCATTTATTGCGCCAGCGTGCCCATGGGATCCCAAGCGGGCAGCACAATTGGGTCCATGTCAAAAACTCGCATTACATCATCGGGCACAAACTTCTTATCAACGACAACCTCAAAGCCAAACTCCCTAAACCAATCGGCGCACATAACCAGATACCCTTTTTCTCCACGATCCTCGCCCCACGAATTCTCGACGCGCAGCTTCTGCGCATCCCCATTTTTCTGCAAAGCAAAACAACAATTAAGACAAATACATTATTAGGATAAAAAAAGATTTGGTTCACTTACATCCACTGAGACTGCTGTAAAGACCATTGCGTGAGTCATGGCTGATTCACCATAAATAAGACGATCAGCCTTTGAGAATGTTGTTTGTATATCGATGTCGAAGACCAGCTTGAAATCGTGGCTGCACATTGATATGATAGAGATAGCATCATTTACACAGAAAAGAAAGAGAAGGTTGCATTTAATTAAATTGAAATGGATTTCAAGTACTTCAGCTAATTGCAGTACTTACACATCCACATCCTCAATGCCCTGCTTGGAAGCGAATCGCTTGCTAACCTCACATCCAAACCAGACAGCTTCGCCCGCTTTTAGGGATTTCGTGACCATGGACAGTAGCAGATCGACGTTCTGATTATTGTAAAGGACCGGCCGGCCGCCGACAACATTGCCCAAACAATCGACCGTGTAGACCTGATCGTAGCTGCTAGTGGGTCGCGGATCGGTGACCAGACACACCTTGTCCTCAACATTGAAATGGGGCTTCACGTAGCGTTCGTAGAACTCCAGTGAACTGATCGGGCCAATCGACTGATAGTTCTTCGACTTATCGTAGTACTCCCAAGTGAAGGTCTCGGCGGGTATGCCCAAGCAAATACCAACCACCTTGTAAATTTCGGACATTTGCTCTTGAATTTTGCAGGCGATCTCCTCATCGCTGGGGTCCTTTTCCAGCAGTGCACGCAGATGGCGCGCGTATTCGCGGAGCTGCAATCAGGGTTAAAAATGTGACATGTGATAAAACCAATTTACATGGAATATAGGAAGCTGGCACAAACCTTGCTCTTCAGTATGGCATTCATTCGTATGCTGGACTCGCAGCTAAAGCTCTCCGGAAAGCATTTCTTTGGCATCAGACCGTGTTTGGTTATTAAGTTGACCAGCATGTGCCACTGGCCGCCATCAGAGGTGGGATCGAGCAGCAGGAATGAGACGAGTCGGCCGTCCACCTTCTCCCCGCGCTTCGCCGTCTTCACGATGTTATTGAGAAAATAGTTGCAGCGCTCAATTTTGTCCCAATAGAAGAGGAACGCCTGCGAGAATTCGAACTCGTCCAGATTGTAATTCTTCATGAAGGGCAGGCGTATGCAATTGAGCGCCGCAAACAGCCAGCAGCGACCGGAGCTCCGCTGGTTGGTCACCGGTTTGCCCTCCGTTTCCACCTTGTAGTTGAACACATGATTGGTCGTTTCGAGCGTCTTGCGCGAGAGGCAAACATCGAACGGATCTACACGGGAGCACACATTCTGGGCGAGCAGATTCTTTGGCTCGCTGTAAAAGTTCTCGCGCCACTTGGATAGCAATTCCTGCGTAATGGCACTTTGGTTGGCATCCTTAGCACCGTAACTGGTGCCATCGGTGGTGGTGTTGTTATTGCTGCTGTTGCCGCCACCTGGGATGATATCGTCAGCTGCAAGTATATCGGGACTGGTAGTGTTAGTCGAATATAGTCCGACTGATCCTATATCTGGTGTTGCAGTTGAAACCGCTTGTACCGCCGCCTGTTCGACCTTCATTGAGCGTGCAAACCGATACACCACAAATTTGTTAAAGTCTGATACAAATACTTCGGTGACACATTTAACAATAACTGTTAGGTACTCAAATACATACGCTTCAACATATTTTTATGTATGTTTGTGTGGTTCCAACCTGCCAAGTCGTCTGATTTGAAAAAAATTTACACTAAAAACGCTTTGGCGAAATAACGTTTTCTTACAAATAAAATAGTTCGATAACAATTTTATTATGTTGCCTAATGGCATACGAATAAAGGTATTCCCGAAATTGTGTAAATTCAAATATGTTCTGATGTTGACATACTGACTGGTTTCAAAAAATGTTTAAGCGCCGAAACTGATTTTTTGTGTGAGGTTTAGAATCTCATTTATTTTTATTACACAAACAAAATGTTGAATGCAAAATACAAAATGATCATATGTATCTTATTCTTATTAATTTCTTCTTCATGCTATCTTGCACTACGTTTGTTTATATGGCTTTATCACATAGATCGATTCTTTATTGAGTTTTGTTCTTTAAAAATTGATTTTACATTAATATTAATATTCGAAAAATTATTTCTTCGATATTTGCTCTTGTTTGTAAGTTTTGATTATTTTATATTGTATACGATGTGAAAAATCAGTATCGTAAATTCATAAATAATCGAAAACCTATATATCGATACGCCATCAATATGAGAGAATATTCTCTAATAGATTCAAACTAGCGTTGTACAACGTGGTTCATTTGAAAAAGTTCAATTGTTCCTTTTTATTGAATGACCCAGACGTTCACGTAGCCTATCCCATTAATGAACGTTTGCCTTGTACGGTTATGTAACTAACATATAATTTATTTACAAATTAATGCTATTAAAACTATAACTTTTAAACTTAGCAAATTTAATAAACAGAAATTGCCTACGTAAAGAACGACGATCAAGAGCAAGATGAACTTTTAAAAGTGAGTAGTTCCAGTCAATCCGAAAGAGTTCGATTTGATACAACTCTGATCCCAAAACATATATGTATTTATGTAACGCATATACATGCGGTTATGTACGTACGTATATATAATATACATACATACATCGAAAAAACTGATCGGCAATTGCGATGCACTCTTTTGTGCGTTATAACAATGCGTTGGGTGGGCGTGGTCGACTAATCAAAACAGTTGCGTGCTGCGCATAAGGCAAAATTGAATTACGCGCAGCGCTAGCAGCTGCAGCCCATTAATTGTGCGCGGATATTTCTGTGTATGTATGTACATGCGCTTGTTGCACTTTGGAGCAATGAGTGTACATTTTCTGCTGTGTCGTTTGCTTTGTTTCGAGAAGCAGCAAAAGATGTCGCCCCCGCCATGCCAACTGTATTATAAGATTTCTTGAGTATCGCTGCGGGAGTATGCATGTACACGTACAATGTACAAACTGTATGTGTGTAAATTTGCCAAGTGTATGTGAAAGAGAGGGAGTCTAGCTCTACCTGCGAGTGCAAAAGCAACTCTATCTTCTGTATAATAACAAAAAGCAACACTTGGTCATACTACAATACAAACTAGAGTAAACAGAAATGAAGCAGTTGCCGTTATTGATAAGAATTCCACAGAGTGGCCATATACAAATGTATGTATGTAAGAGCATACATACGACTATTTAGGCAATAATCGTAAAGTACAACTAAATCAGATTTTTTTTTTATTGGTCGGATTGTTTATATCTCGACTGTGAAGAGTTGAGCAACAAACAACGTTAAACGTAGCGCCAAATGAAGCGATGATGCAGTGCACTTAAACCAGTTTAACGGCACTAACACATACACATACAACTGTTAGTGGAGATGGAAGCAACCGAAGGAGGGCAATATGCCGTTTTAAACTTTCGCGCAAGCCGGCGTGCTGCTCGCGGCTGGCATAAATCTAAACAAACCAACAGAAAGGGTTAACAAAAAAAATAAAAAAAAGGCAGCAGAGGCAAAACCAAAAACTTGTTTGCCAAGCTTTTGCGCGAATACATCAAGTGGATTGTGTGTGTCCGGGAGAGGGGAAGGGGGTGTGGTTGGCAAACCAGCACGGCAAAAACAAACAAAATTTGGGTGAAATTTTACTTTCGTTGTCGTTGCTGCCGTATTGGGGCGTCAGCAAGTTGGTTCTCGCTCGCTTCCGCATAAAATGAAACGGGAACCGCATCGTTGAGCGATGCCTGCACCAGAGCCCAAAGCAATTACAGCGACAGCAACACTTTTCTTGGGCTGTCGCATTTTCTTGCACTGCTGCTGCTGCTGCTGTAGGCAATTATTTTATAATTTTTGCGTATTGTTTGCTGTTTCTGTAGCTCACTATTACACTTACACATTTTGGGTTTGGAACGTTTTTAATCAGTAGTCGTTTGGAAATGCTTTCAACTTGCTTCGATTCACTTTACACTATTTGCTCGTATTGTACATATATTCTTTTTTTTTTTGTTTTCTTGTTTAATTTTGTAATGTGTGTGCACTGCAAGCTACTATTGTAGACTGCTAATTTTGTTCTATTTAGTTGCTATTTTTATTTACTGATGAGAAAAATGGAAATGATAATGTTTGGCTTTAGCCCGAACCACGAAAACTGAGTCCAAGGCAAATGGTAAGTATCGATACCGCGATAGCTCGTCAAGGCTGCCAGATCGCATTTTCGATGTATCGATATATCGATATTTCAAACAGCAATTAATTGATATGTTTGCAGCTTCCTGCTGCCTGTTGTTGCTTTGTCGCGTTGTTGTTGCTGCTGCTGCCTGCCTGCCTGCCTGACTGCGCCGACTGAACTGCGAGCAGGTCGCGAATTTTGAAATCGCTCTGTTCACGCTGTTCGCTGCCTAAAAGCTGGGCAACAAAAAAAAAAAAAAAACAGAAGAAACACAAAAACAAAAAATAAATTTGGAACGTGCCTACCAATTAACGAATCTCGATCAAGTTCGTCACTTTCCAAGACCGCCAAGATGAGCGCCAGCAACGACGACGCCCCCGAGGACTCCTCATTGTTTCAATACTACATACAAAAGTGTTACGTGCTGCCCTTGGAGCTCAAGAACGACATTATCTATTGCCAGCGTGCAATGCGCGACTTTCTCAAAGTGCACGGGGTGAGTAACAGCAAAGCAACTACAAACAAGCAAAAACCAGCCTGTGTGACCGTTGGCTAACTCCAACTTCTGTTCCCCGCTATCTTCCTTCACCTCAATGGAATGGCAGCTGGTGTCCGACGTCTTCAAGGAGCAGGCCGATGCGGTAAGTGCTCCTATTTATTTTTTTTTCTTCTTAATTGTTGTCCTGCATTACGCACATCGGGCATATGTATGTATAGATAGGTATGCGCACGTATATAAATATACGAATATATATGCTTGCATATTTTCTTTGTTTGGAGTAGCTTAATGTGTCCAGCGAGCAATAAAGGTAGCAGAGGCAGAGGCAGCTGATAAAGCAGCAGGGCTGCCAACTCTAACCAGCACAGTCCGCACCACACATGTCCGCTCACTTTGGGCTTTACAGCCCCGTTATCCAAATACCATTACAAATGCTGTTTTCTTAATTAATTTTCAATTTTTTCCGCTGGTTATTATTTTTTTTTTTGTTAGAGATGAGCGCGTGTCGTCAGGAGCATTAAAATAAATACATAAAAAAATGGTGAACGCCTAAATGAATTTCTAAAAAAAAATTAGAATGAAAAGAAATAAATGAATTAAATATGAATTTCGATTATTCTATATGTATGTATATACCATTATTATGTATGTATGTGTGCAAATGACAACAGGTATTTAGGAGTTTTGCATATTGGCTTTTCGTGAAAATCAAGGAAAGGGGTATATAATAAAAATGTAGTTGACAAAAGCAGGCCCCTCAAATTGATTTTGGCGTGGAACAGAGAAAAGAAGCCCAAAGTGCGCAGCAAGCGCTACGTATGATGTGTGAGTGTTTGTGTGTGTGTGTGTGTGTATGCATATACATACGCATACAGAAGTCGATATATATGTTACAGCTATGGTACAGGGTATCTACAAGATCGGACACTTACGTGTTTTTTCTATCAATATACACGTTTTCGTTGTCTTCTATATTTCTAAATATTTGATCGCATTCTTGTTATACTCGAATAATAGCTCAATTCATTAGTTGGTTGTGCAACAAGAGTTTGCGATACGTGTTATATAAAAGTAAGTAAGTGTCTTCGACTAGCAGTATTTGTGCGAACTATAAGTGAGCTTATATACCCAATTTGGTTTAGTCTCTGTGCTCATAAAAACCACGTGAAAAACTAATATTTATCGAGTTTGGTACACTTTCAAAGAATCTTGATGTCAAAACGATTATATTAATTTTTCAGTTCGTACAGGGTATAAAAATACAACACGCGTCACAATCGTGCTTGGTTTATTTGATTTCAAGTCGAATATACGTTGTTGTTGTTGTTTTATGACACTTAGTCATGTGCTTTCGATTAAGTTAAAAGTTATGAAAAAAAAATATATGAAAATTGATGTATTTAAATATAATATATAATCTCGCATAATCCCATGCAGGATCCAGTGCAGATGCAGCGCATTCTCGATGAACTGGAGTCAGAGGTGTTCGAGATAAATGCGGAGCAGCAATTTTTAATGCTGCGTCTGGAGCATCACCTCGATTGCTTCTATAAGAAACTGGAGGAGAACAACATTCGGACTGTACCTGAGCTGGGAAATGAGTACATATCCAGCTTGCTAGTGCCTTTGATCAGCGATGCCAGCTACAAGATCTGTCCGCAGTCGGTGTTGACACGCGACAGCGAGGAGATGCTTATACGGAAGCATTTCCTCATCTCTCAGGACGAGGAGGCTGGCGTTGAGCCGCTGAAGCTCAGCGAGCTGGACGACAATGTGCCTCTGATGCTCGTTAACCCACCAACAACAGCAACAACAACTGCCGCCAGTCAGGGCGTCAAAGAATCCGCCAGCGACGAACCGAAGCTGCTCGACGAACCCGAATCTGGTGGCAGCCGACTCATGACGCTGTCGCCATCGCCACCGCCATCAGCGGTGCAACCGCAGTCGGACCAATCCCGATCGCCGGAGCTGTCCAAAAAGGAGCGGTCGCTGCTAATACCGCGTGGCTCGCAGACAGCCGATGAGCTGTCGCCATCAAAACAAGTGCCGCCACCACCGCCACCGCCGCCGCTGGTAGCATCCAAGCAGCGTGCACCGCGTACGGAAGCTAAGCAGGCGGTGAAACGCATTTCGTCATCGCCGCCGCCGCTGGCCCCGATTACAACAAAGGCGCCGCTGGCGACAGACTTGGAGGTGGTCGCACAGAGCCGCATGAATCTGCGCCAGGCGCTGCGTCGTGCGCGCAAAACGAAACAGCAGCCGCGCCACTTCGATGAGGAGGATGTGCTCGAGCTGCCCGCTGACAAGGCGGCGGAGAGTCCGCAATCGCTGGCCACAGCGGCCATTAAAAGCAAATCAGGCAAGCCATTGGATGCACCAGCAACAGCGGCAGCAGCAACCGCAACTGCAGCAGTGGCGGCTCCTATCGCTTCAGCACCGATAGCCAAAAGGCCAGCGCCGCAGCCGTCAAACAAACAGTACAAGACACGGAATGCGCATGGCGCAGGACGCAAACCGATGACGCCGCCGCTGCCTCTGGTGGCCACGCAGCAGGCGGCGACTGCGGCTGGAGCGTGTACATCAGCAGCAGCAAGTGCTGGTGGCTCATCTGGTTCGTCGGGCTCCTCGGACGATTCGCACCAGGAGCTGGAGCTGGAGCAGCAGCGTCTGTGCGCCTCGGCGGCGCAGTGGCGCGATGAGCCGCGCGAGACGCGTGTGATGCCCACCGAATACGGGCGCGAGCATTTCCTACGCCTGTTCGGACTCTACACACACGAAGTGGTCAAAAAGTTGTGCCAGCGCCATTCCAAGCGCAAGCGTCGAACCGTCCAAAATGCAAGCGGCGTTGACTTTCACTACGGCCAGCAGCTCGCTGCCATCGATGCGGTGCGTCAAAAGAAGCTCAAGGATAAGCCGGAGTTTCTGTTGTCGCCCAAGGATAAGCGTCTGCAGGCCAAGAAGGCCCACAAAGCCGCCGCCGCGGCTGCTGCTGCGGCCAATCGCAAGAGCAAAAGCAAAACGCCAGAAAAATTGGAAGATGCTTTGCTCAACGGCCAACCGGAAGTCGGTAAACACAAGAGGTGCAAGGAGTGCAAGAAGCGTGTGGGTAAGTTTCCATTTATAGATAACGGGACTAGACCATAGTAGTCATATATAGAACTGCCCTAGTCAGCTTCCTTATCTCGTATATTTTGCTTAGTGCTTTTTATAAATATATTATCTAAGCTGAGGCAGACAGCGTTAAAAAAAAGCAAACTTTACGTTAGTAAACAAATAGCAAAATTATGCTATGTATATTCATCAATTTTTCCTATACTTCCTATATATATGTATTCATATTTGTTATAAATAATATTCCATGTCAGTTTTGTATTTAAGAAATGTTGTGTGTAGCTTGTAAATTGTCTAAAAGGCAATTTAGGCCTCTCTATGCGCTTCTCATGAATTCAAGTAATTCCTCTAGACTTTTAATGGTTTCGTTTTTTTTTTTTTTTTTTTTTTTTGTTATTGTAAGTGAGCCGCTCTCTCGATTTCAACACATACTCTTTCCTTAACTATATCTCTCTGCCAACTAACTGAGCAATAAACTCTTGACCTGATAATACAATGCAATTAAATTAAAGACAACCAAAAATAAAAGAAAGTGTCTATATTGAAACAATTTACTTTAATTACAGATAATTTGCTAACATGTCAGAGCTGCCACGGACACTATCATCTGGATTGTCACGAGGAACACAAAGCAAGGACACCGCTGCCGGCGTTGTCGCAGTTGAGCAGCCGATGTCCGCAGTGCCTGCCTGATTGGTCATTGTCTGGCAGGGGGGCTAAATGTGCTTCGTACTAGCTGCTAAGATTTGTTTTTATATTGAAAGTGGCGGCAGTTGTTGTTGCTCCCGCGTGGGCTCGCTCGCCGTTTGTTGTACAGTGTATCCTGATCGTTGTATCCTACATATGTTTGTACATATATATATTTTCAATTTTTCTCTTCTTTTTTTTTTTTTTTTTTTTTTTTTTTTTTTTTTTGCCACAAAGATGGGGTCTGTATTTTCCTTTCTTTTGTTCAAACTTGTAAACAGACATATGTATTTAAATTGAAAAAGTACGTATATTGATGTCGAAGAAAGAATTCAATGAACAGATGTACAATCAGTTGTTTTACCTACATACATGCATATGTACGTTTTAAAATGAAAGTCAAAATGGATTTATGTACATACGTAATACGTTTATACTATGTTTTCTTATTATTTAACGGATGAAAAATATAAAATAAAATGTTTACCGCCTAGTTTTCTAATTCTTTTGTCAATTGAGAAACGCCCAATATTGGAATCCAAGTATCGATACCAGTTAAAGGAGCTGCTTCACTAGATGAGTACATTATTTTGCTGCTCGAGCATCATGGAAAGTTCTTCAAAACGTGCAATGAGAGCTGGTAAACAATTAACTTTTAATTACATAGGTAAAATTTTAGAATTATACAAAAAAGTTTGGAGCTACATTTGCTCGAGTATTATATTTTGTATGCTAACGATGGGAATTGTCAAAAATATTGACAAGCTAAGTTAGTAGGCGAAATAGTTAAACGTCAGTCGTACATATTTTCATTGAATTCGCATGTAATTCTTAATCGCGTTGTGGGTTTAAATATTTTTAGTTTTTTTGGCGCTAATTGTTGCCAACATTAGAGTTAATAGCGAAAAAATGAAAGTGAATGTGGTCAGCCCTGGTAATGCTAGAGCCCAACATTTGATGGGCTGGCAACGCTGGCAAGAAAACCGCGAAAGTTTCAATACTCTTAAAACAACGGTACTTTGGGCCAATGAGCAATTGTATTAAGACACTTCAAATATATAAAAAAATATATATATATGTATATGTGTGTGTGTGTATGTATATGTGATTATTTTGTTTGCCTGCCATTTTGAGGTCGAAGCAGCCCTTTTTATTGCCAAAGAAACAACTCCAGTCGTGTGTACTCGAGCTAAATGAACATGAGCTTAAGTCTAAATGAGAACCCCCTTAGACTAGGGAAGAAGGCAGAGACAGTTCACAACTTTGAGAATGTGAAGGAGCTGACGACCATTCTACCAGAGTCACTGGCCAAGGAGCTTTTCATGGCCAATCTGGGCATGACCAAGGTAACGAACACATCAGAGACGCTCAGCAGCAGCAGCACACGTACACACAGCTCCAGGCAAACCAGGCAGACGCTGCGCGAGGAGCGCTGCAATCCCTATGGCATGCTGCACAGCGTAAGTAAAATCCAAGCCCATTGCCGAACAAAAATATTCACATCGCATATTTCTTTTGTGACAGAATTTGATGCAGGTACATAGTCGAATCTCTGCAGCGCTGGACAGCGAGCGCGAACTAATGCAACAACAGCTACAGCAGCCGCGCCAAGAGCCGCTGCACAAGATGATACTCTGGCTGATGGATCTGCCGCAACGGTTCGAGTTGTCGCGTCTTTCCTTCTCGGCGCTGCGATGCAACGAGTGCTATTTGTGCGAGGGTGTCGAGTATCCATGTGTACGTTGCCGGCAGCAGTTTCACCAGGAGTGCCATGCGGACCAGGGCCGCCGGCAGCCACACCGCCTGTGCCCGTCCTGCACGCGCCAGACATCTCGCCAAAGCCAAAGCAATGATTGCGTGTAGCCAGAAAAGAGTCACAGCGATAACGATTAATACGTTTAATTGCCATGTTCCTACAAAATCAATGCCAAGCATTGCAAATACATTTACAATTTACTATTAGAGAATTGCCGATGCCCAAACAGTCAGAGCAGCCAAACTGATCATCAGAAGCGTCGGCGGCGGCTGCCAACGTCCATTAGCCCCATTACAGAGATCGCCCTGGCAGAAACACATGTACACCTTCTTGTAATTGTAGATCGTGTCCGCGCACCGATCCATATTGTCATCGGGTCCGCGCTGCACGCACATGCGCTGTATAGCGAGATCGTAGTCTACAGTTTCAAATTGAGACGGAAGCATTAGCATTTGATATTGACGAAAGGTGTATTGGGGGGATCGTACCGTCAAGCGCATATGTGCCGCCGCCCTCGATCACCTTGCCGCACCAGCCGCTGGCGCAGGGGATGGCGGCGAGGCCCGGTTCTCTGTCCACGTCGGTCGCGTTGAAACTGAATGGATCCTTGCAGCTGCCTAGTTCGCCGCGGGAGCGGCACTGATAGCAGCGACGCAGCAGCGCTGCCAACAAAGAGAAAATTAGGTGAATTTTTCCTTTTTTTTGTAGTTGTTTTTTTTTTTATAAATGCATTACGCACCCGCACGCACACATGCGCAGTTGCAATTCCAGTATGAGTTACTGTTACAGTTATGTGTGCGTGCGTGTATCGAACAAAAGACTTAAATGAGCAACGAACTTGCGTAAAATGGACTTACCGTTGATCTGTGGCGCATTACTAGCGATTATTGCGAATATCACAGTTAAAATGAACACAGAGGCTTGCATTTGAAATAAGTATTTAAATTGTTGTGTTTATAAGTGAAATGTAGTGAGAGTTTACGTTCTTTTTTTTGTGTATTTCTTGTTGTTGTATTTGGACCAAGGCTGCCACTTGGCAATGAATAACTTTCGCGAAATGCAACAGTGTGTTTAATGTTGCCAGACATTTAGAATTAGGATTGCGTCTGGCAGCACTAGTATAAATTTTCCCATTTTGGCATAGTGTGTACACACTGTGTTCAGTTTCGTTGTATTATTTCAGCGAAAAATTCATCATCTCAATATCGGGCGTAAATTTTGTTGTTGTTATTTTTATTCAGTAAAAAAGCTTGTTAACAAAGTAACGAACGTCAGATGCAGTAATTCACACGCTAAACTTCATATCTAGTGCCACGGATCAAATTTGTCAGCGGCGTGCACAATAATAACTCGAGTAAAAGCTGCAGTACGTAAAAAAAAAGAAAGAAGCGAAAAAACAAAGCAAACGCAAAAAATATTGCAAATTTTTTGAAGACAGCGAGACAGCAGGCAGCAGCAGCAGACAGCAGCAGCAGTAGTAGGAAACAATAAAATATTTAAATATAAATAATCTGCGTGTTTGTCATTCCGTCAAATCGCGAAGTCGCCGTCGGCGTCGACGTCGCTGCTGCTGCTCCTCTGCAACGTAACCATAAACGCAAACAAAACGGAGTAGCGGAAGCGTCGCTGCTGGCGTAGGCGTTACTAAAACAGGCACCTTGCAACTGCAGCCGCTGCCCGCTGTCGCCAAGTTCAATGCAACTGTTTTTGTTTTTGTTATTACTTCTGTGTGCGTGTGTGTGTCTCTGTGTATGTTTGTGTTGATCTAATATTTTACGTGCATCCCGCAGCAGCTGCCCACTGAACCCACAGCAACAAGCGAGAGGGCAAGAGCAGAGGCCTGGCGCAGTTATTAACCAACACTGCAATGGCACTGGACAGCGGCACGCAAACGATGACGGCCAGCAATGCGCTGACATCATCCTTCACGACGAAAAAGAAGGATGCCGCCGACAAGGAGAACCTCTGGTGAGTTGGGCTTCTAGCTCGCTGATTTTAGCAATTGTCTGGGTGGGGGCAAAACAGCTGCTTATGGCCGGCCATCTATTGACTTTCTTTAGCTGACGTTTGCAATAAATTTTGGTTACTGCCGTCTCGCTTTTGCTTTATGTGTGCATGTGTGTGGGTGTGCGTAGGCACCGGCTGCAGGTGCTATTCACCACACCCAACACATCGTTTACTTGGGGCAAAAAAGCAGCTGATTGTATGCCGCTGTTAAATTTTAGTGCATGTTGTCATTTTGTACAACAGTCGCCTAACCTCAAATCACGTTTGGCTCACTTACACTTCAACACACACACACACACATTTGATATACAGTGGCGAGCACATGCGGATACATGTTTCGATATTGTGACTTTGAGTGGCTGTAAAACCCAGAAAAATGGATTAATCGATTCGAAATTTTTAACNATACAGTGGCGAGCACATGCGGATACATGTTTCGATATTGTGACTTTGAGTGGCTGTAAAACCCAGAAAAATGGATTAATCGATTCGAAATTTTTAACACAAATCCTTTAATAATATATAAAACGAAAAAAAAAAGATTTATTCCATTATCTCCTCCGTAGCTCAAACAATCGTGAAAAAACTAAAAAATGAGCATGTATCCACTTTTGCACGTTTCAATATTTTGTCGATTTTGTCTTC
>SCDT01002395.1:0-23744 GCA_004143765.1 Drosophila melanica | reverse complement strand
AATATATCATATAATATCGGAAGTGCTTGCAAAAGCGATGTCTTTGTAACAACCTTTACGAGTTCTTTCAAGTTGGGACAGGTTAACTGTTAATTGTGTTTTAAATATGAGCTGGCCCGGTCTCAGCCACAAACGCTGTCAAATTGTCTGTGAAACATGGGGAAACCGCAGATCATGCAACATGTGGGCCAGGCAGACAACAGACATGTTTTATACTCGATTTGGGCCCTCTTCATGAAGGCGACATCTGTCACTGTCTCGCAAAGCTTATCAAAAAACCATTTTCGCTTTGGCGCCAATTTCACAAGAAACACGCGACTGCAGTCGAAAAGGGGGGGAGGGGAAGGGGGGCCTGAGGCTGGGACACTCCGGTTAAAAAAAAAAAAAAAAAAAAAAAAAAAAAAGAAAAATAAGCTTTGGCTAATTTGTCAGCATTGGTTGTTGACCGAAGACTGCAGGCCTGTAATTCTACGAAATCGGCTTTGGGCCAAAAAAGGTGTCAATTCGACAAGAATTCGAATGCATTCGATGAGTAATAATCCCCAAGAGAGAGGGCGATAGAGAGAGTGCGAGAGAGAAAGAGACAGATCCCATTAGTTCCGTGAAATAAAGTGAAATGTGCGGTGATAAATTTGAATGCCTAATTGAAAATGCTGCACAATTATGTAGATTGATCAGCGGCCGAATTCCCCAGCTCTGCTTCTTCGGCTTCGACTTCATCTTCTTTGGCCATAAAACCGAAAAGGCCATAAAAACATTTTTGCCAATTGCAAATGGCTACCGCACAGAATGGGAGCCCACACACGGCCCAACGGTTTGACCATAGGCGTTTACAACGTTTTACGAGACGCAAATGCTGCTGGTGCAGGGGCAGCGGGAGGGGGTGGTGCGGGGCGGGGGCAGAGTTGTCGAAAGGGTGTTTCAAGTTAAGTGTGGATGGCACCGCCATTAGCCTTGCATGCACAGCGCATTGGCATGTAAAAACAAAATGTGCTACCTTTTTTTTTATATTTATGCACACAGTATTCGGCTGGGCATATCAACTATTCAATGGGGTTTGTTCAAAATAAATTGTTAGAAGTGAATCATAGTGAATGGGTTTATTAAACGTTAAAATCAAGAATTATTTACAGCGAATTTTTATTTAAAAGATTTAAAATTTAGTATTAAAAAGAATTTTTTTAGTTAAGTTTTTGAGAAATCTTGAATAATATTTCTTAAAAATATGTTATAAAGCATGAAGAGAAAAAATTTTATTTTTTAATATTTTTTACTGTATTTTTTTTTTTATGTTTTCATTTAACCAATTTATATTTTTTCGATATATTTTCTTATATTAAATTAGGTTAAAACAAAAATATTGCAAAAATATTCAAGTAAGGGCATTTCGAGTGCGTTGAGTGCAGCAATCAATTTGTGTATTGGCTGGTTTAACATGCGTTGCTTGGTGTCTCGGCCCTTTAGGGAAATTGTTATTTACAGCCTTAATCTGCGCGAGAAATGTATTAGAGAGCTGGCGAGCAGAACGGAGCGTTGAGCAGGCGCAAAGTGTTTACAAACAAAGCGCAAGCTGCTGACCAGGCTCAGTCGCAGTCGCAGTCGCAGTCTTAGGCTCAATTAGCATACCAGCTAGGTGAGCCATGTGGCCAAGTCGTGGGATTGCCAACTGGCAAGCTGCGATTTTTATGACAGGTTAATGACACCCCGCAAAATGACTAAGTAGTCGGACGCTGCAGCTGCAGTAAAACTGAACCCAACTTAGTTGGGAAGAGCTAAGCTGAGCGGAGCTGAGCTGTGCCAAGTTGAGGCATTAATCAGCGCAGCTCTGGGAGCGACTGACCCCAATAGACAGCACAACATGGCAGCAGCAACAACGGCACAAGCAGCAGGAGCTGCACATCCTTCACAATAGACAAAAGGCGTATCAATCAATTAATTGAGCGTTTGCCTCACACACACGAGTTCATCGAACCTCAAACCCGGCCATAGACAGCAGCTGAAGCGGAAAAAGAACAACAGAAACAGGAGCAGGAGCGGGAGCAGAAGCGGGTGTTTTTGAAGGGGTTGACAGCTGGACAATGAATAACAGTGGCATCAAGCACAATTCTGTTGGGGTTGTTAGCCTATAAATACCCTAAGAATAATTCAGTTCAAGAAAGAATATCATAATTTTCGATCAATTGCAACCATGATCAACCGATCTTTGCTATGTTATAAATATCATTTGCCTTGAGAAACTTAGCTTAATGTTAAAAGCGCAACTAAACTGGATAATAAAAAGCTGTTTCCGCCGAGCCAGATATAAGCTAAAGTTATCCGATTAAAGCGATGCAAACATATTAAGAAATGCAACTAAAATGAGCATCAACACCAAGTTTCATCAATATAACAACACTTTAAGCTGAGTTTACATAGGTAAGACACAAAACTATGAATAGACCCAATCCTGATTATGTAAATATTCTGTGTGCCAGCTGAGTTACACAACTCCTGGCAAATTTAGCATACCCCTTTGCCAATAATTATAGTAAACGACAGCATGAAAGAATGCCTGTTAAAGGCACTAGGGGATTTCAGGCTTGGCACTAAATTCATTTAGTGTCCTTGTTACACAACTAAAACAACAAAAACAAAACTTAAGGCTAGATGGCTGCTTACCTAAAGCTCGATGTTGGCGCTAATCCTTTTAAATTTCGTCTTTTTTCGGGCCCTTACGGGGTGCGGCAATCTCAAGCGAGTGGGAACGAGAGTTTCAGATCGAGAGAGAGAGAGAGAGAGTGGGAGTGGGAGAGAGAGCGAAGTAGCTGGACACCAACACAAAAACACTCGCTAAACTTGAAAAACTTTCGGCCTTTGGGTGGGGTCCGTGTTTTTTTGAAGAAGTATTTTCGCGAATTATTTGCGAGTATTCGAAAATTTATGAATAGTGAATATATTGTGCGTGGGATTATATTATGGCATATGCTGGGAACACACTCGCGAAACTCAAATTATTTGATTACAGTTATTGGAAATGCGGCACTGGCTACCAATATATATATATATATTTTTGTCTAGGGGTGGTTTTGAACTTGCCCGAAAAAACCGACGCAACTTTTCAAGGGTGGCACAAGCCGGCGCGTGCGATATTAAAAAACACCCAAAACCCGGATAAAGTTTGTATAAAATATATATGCAATAAACTTGGCTATGTAAAATATATATGAAAATAATAGAAATATATAGATTGAAAACAAGTTAAAACGAATGCTTCACTTTTGGTCAGCTCGCTTAATTAGGGAAATGTGTTGCTAGGAAAAGCGTTGCAAAAGGAAAATTCATACGAAACCGACACGTCCGCACGCGACGAGGCAACGCTAGAAACTCCCGAGCTGGCACGGCCAACGAACTTCGTCACAGTCACAGGATATGCTGCTGGCACAGGAGCATGTTTTCCAATTGGAATTGCCAAACGGGATAAGGTTGCTTTACTCTACAAACGGGGGGTGTGTCGCTGCTGGTTGGAAACCATTTGCCGGCACTGGAAACCGAACAGCTGCTCCGCCGAGCAGGGTGTGTTTCATGCCAACCACACAGGTCCTGACAGCGCCGCCGGAGACTGGAAGGATTCACGATTGCGAAGCCGAATGCCGATTGTCGCATTTGTTTTGAAACGAAAGACAAGCGAATCTGCCGCTCGGGCAGCTGTGCGCCCATTCACAACACACGTATCCTCCCTCCACACACACCTATCTACCCCCTCCTCCCCCCACCTGCCCCAGGTATGCCTATGTTGAACGCAATGCCGTTGGGTGCTGCAATAACGACGCAATAAATGACGAAGCCATGACAACAGACCGAGACACCCACTTAAACATGAATAATGGCCAGTTCTACCCCCAACCCAAAAAAAAATAAATATCCCTCTCTACGCACTAATCCCCCAAACCCACAGCTAGCTGAGCCTTTGTCTCTTAGCTCAAAGAAGGAGCAGTTTGTCAGAGCGAGCAAGATAAAGATAAAGATAATATAGAAATGTTTCTTTCTACTCTGTTTTCAAGGTTTAAAAGAAACGTTGTTTTAAGAGCTAAACTTGTTTTTAAAAGCTGATCAACAACAAATTAGGTAAACAGATTCCGATTCTAATTGATTAAAATACAGTTTTTAGTTGAAAATAAAATTTGTTTTCTAATTTAAGTTAAAAGATTGCAAATTGAAACTAATGCTGAATAGTATAACTTAATGTTGTGCGCATTTTAGTTTTCAATTTCTTATTTATAATAATTATTCTATAAATTACTTTTTTGGGTCATTTTAATTTTTGGTGTATAATTTTTTTGTGAATTATTATTATTATATATATTATTATTATTATTTTATCAAATATTTAATTTAATTTATTCACTCACCTCAACATTTTCGACATCGTAGTAGCACAAAGTGCGCTTGGTTAACTCGAACCAGCGATGTTTGTAGTTGACGGGGGTGAAGCGTTTCTTGTTTTGGGCACGCTTCACCATGGAGCCGCTCTTGACAATGTCGTAGAGGTGCTCCGACAGTTTGTCCATTTTGGCCTGAAAGGATTTGCTGCTGGAGCGCAGCGATAAGGACGATTTGATGCTGCCATGGGAGCTGCGCTGCATTTTGATGCTCATCATCGAGCGAGCGCAAAAAGAATCTGAAAAGAGGCAAACAAATACAAACTGCGTGTAAGCCATAAAATCATGTTAATGTTATGGCCAAAAAATGGTTGGCTTACAACAGACAACGCCTCGTCAAATAAATCAGTCGAGCATGCGAAGCAAGCGGTGGGCGTGCGAATCTTATGCCATTGACCGTGGCCAAATCGAGTAGCCGGCTAATTGCTGTGGGCGTCGGAACGCTTGCACAGCCATCAATCCGAGATCCAGCTAAAACAGAGAGAACTGTTGCTGGGCCACTGCAAATCGAGCGATTAAATGGCCAATTAATTAGCCAGCAGCAGACTGGGCGGAAAAACGCATGAATCCCTGCCCTGACCTTGAAAAACCAGTTGCAGCAGCGAACAGCAGCAACTGGGCAGAACTGTGCAGCAAACTGATTAAAGGATTAGCCCAGTGTAAGCTGATCATCGGTTCGACAAGTTCAACAGTTGCCAGCGAAGCGTGCGCACAAAAAAACGGCTCGTTGGCACCAGTTTTAGTTCCAGTTCGACGATATAGACAAGAATGAATACAAACATATGCTTATGCAAGCAAGCATATACTAGCAGATACCCTGTAAACAGCTGCGAGCTGCTTAAAACTTGTTTAATTCAGTATCTGGGTATATAATACAAGTAGTTAAATATTTAAGAAAGCTATTTAAAAAGTAAAAGTATGTTCAAATATATGGCGAACACTTAAAATGTATAAACCCATCTAAGATCGGACAAACAGGGTGATAATGCATAATTTATTTAGCAGTTAAAGCTTAACGATTACTTCTGTCTTGTTGCACACATGTGCACAACGTCATTATAACCTCATTTAAGCACTTTCCACAGAACTGCAGGGTATTAATAAATGCACACACACACACAAAAACAAATACATATATGCATATGTACACACTGGCTGGGGTAGAGCTATGGAATTATCGCACTTCAACAGCAACGAAAGCCGCATGCGGCTGCGCATGGAAATGAACAAACAAAAGCGACAAATGCACAGCAACAACAGGAACAGCAACAATAACTAAAACGCCTGCGCACCCTTCCACCCCCGCCCACATCACCCCTAGCACGCTCCCACTCCTTTCCATCGTTCATGCATGGCACTTTAATCAAGCAGAGCGTTGAGAGACTCACCACACATTTGCCCAAAAGTAAACAGGCAAGAACTAAGCCACAGCCCGACTAGGATATACCCTGATAAAAGTGATTTTTCGATATGAAACTTTTACATTTTATCGGCAAAGTCATTTAAAATCACAACCGAAAAATGCTAAATTGGCAACACTGATGCAACTATTTTCGCGTTTATATTTCGCTCTTTCGATATCGAAAATGCAAACTCGTATTTCGATTATTAATATTGATCGCTTTTTAATAAATTTCAATTTACTAATTTCAATTATTTATTAAGAATTAGCAAACACAACTGCTCCACGGCTGTGGCTATAAAATTGCTGGGTATAATAAAATAAACACCGCAAAAGGATCGCAGCGGCGACTGCGACGGCGCATACATAAATCTTTGCCTGGGGCCTGGCCACGGAACAGGGAACGAGACCGAGACGGCGACTGGACTTGGGATCGCAGCTAGCAGAAGCAGCAGCAACAGCAGACAACAGACTACAGACAAGAACCAACGCGTTTCGGCAAAGCGGGCGTGGCCGTGGCCCTGGCACACACACACACACACACACACGCTAGAGCAGGAAAGATTCAGATGCAGACAACTTTGAATTTCGCCACGCAAATGGCTGCGCTTAATTTTTATTCTGCTCGCTTATTTACTTATTTACTTTTTGCAAATGTTTTGGTTTTTCTGTGCGTTCTGCAAACTCTTTTTATTCATTTATTTTTCGTTAAACGGGGGCGGGTGTTGCGTTGGCGTTTGACGCTTAGCGCGACCTTTGAAAGAATTTCCGACGAAACGCGACAAAAACGAGTTTGCAGCTTAAACTCAGAGAAGAAGAAAAAAACTCGAAGGCAAAGTGACAAAAAAAAAACATGGTCTGATTGGCGTTCGTTCTTATTGGACGGCGCGGGGTAAGTCTTATCAGCAAACACAACTGTAAATTCTAGTGCTGTTTTTTCTTGAGTTTGTTTTTTGCATGCAGCTCGGCTCACATATCAATTGTGCTGATAAAACACAAAAAACAAAGACAATAAAAATATTTTCAAGCTGCAATGAAATTCGAGCACTGCATGCGAGAGAGAGTGAGTGAGAGAGAGAGGGACATAGGGCTATAACTGTGCCAAACTTACCACAAGTGCCGTTGATTGAGCAACTGAAGCAATGACCGATCAAAGCGCGTTCAACAAAACGAAAAAAATAACAACAAATCACTTTCGATCAACAACAACAACAGCGACTGCGACGCGACCGGCTTTGACAGCATTTGCATACTGCTCTGCTCGAGCAGCAGGCGGAAAATATTATAAACAATTCGGAGGAGGCTCAGCTGTGCAACGTACACACACACACGCACACAAACATATGAGGACTGCGCGCTCACACACACAAACGCGCAACAGGCGGTGTTTCGACTTCCGAATTCACAGAACGAAATCTGCACTAGTAGCTTAAGTTAACACTGTACATTCTTTGACTAGAATTGTATGGCAACTTGATTGTTGGCGTGCTAATATTAATGTAATTTAAAATAAATGCGCTGCTGTGCCGTGTCGCGATCGCGCCGACGCGACGTAACTTTAAAACGTTTATCGATTAAGTGCAAAACGTATCACCTATCAAACGTGCCACATCGTCCGACCACCACACTTTTATACAGTGGTGTTGCCCATGCTTATCGATAATCGATCGCAGCGTTTGCAATTTTTTGAAATTGGAACACAATGGGCCGAAAACTAAAGATTGTATTTAAATGACTTTCAGTTCCAACTAAAACTGAATGAACTCAATTAATTACTAGAAGAAAAAAAATATATATACATATGATTGCATGATTTTTGAATACTGTACACTTAATTTATTAAGCTATATATATTGTTTGAGTGAACAAAAGCAATGAATTAAATGCGCGTCCTTAGCACTAGGTTCGGTTTCGGTTCCCTTCTTAATCCTCCTTCTTTTCGATAGAAGCCACACGCCATGCGCCCACCGTATAACGCAGCCAGATCATGAACAAATCAACGCCCATTTGTATCCATGACCAGAACGGCGACAACTTCGAGCCATCAATTTCGGTCCATCGCACAGCCACCTCCGACATGGGCAGCCGCAAGCGCTCGGCCAAATAGAGCAGCTCCACATCGAAGGCCCAACGCTGCACGTGGAGGCTGTTGAACAGTTTACGCGCTGTTGCCCGTGTGAATAGTTTGAAGCCGCATTGGGTGTCCCGCACAGTGCGCACGGCAAATATCCACACAAGCGCATGGAAGCCGTGCATCAGAATGGTTCTACAGGAATTCAAATAATATGTAAAAATATGCAAGAAATGATTACTTTTCGGCTTACCGCAAGAAGCTGCGCGTGGCAATCGACTCATCCTCCAGGTGAGCACGCGAGCCAATGGCAATTCCATCGTGTCGCCATTCCGGCGCCAAGCTGGCCAATGTCTCAGCCAGTTTATCGTAGTCGGCAAACTTGGTTGCCCCATCCGCATCCGCAAAGAGCAGCTGGCGTCCACGAGCGCTCAGCATGCCCAGCCGTACGGCGCCGCCCTTGCCGCGATTTTCCACCAGTTCGAGAACCCGAAACTTATTCGCGCCATAGACCTTAGAGTATTTGAGGCCGACGGAAACGGTGTCATCGGTGCTCCCATCGCTGACCACAATCACCTCGTAGCTAAAGTTCGGCTGCTGCACGACCTTCTGCTCCAGAAAACTCATGCACTCGTCTAGCATGGCGGGCACTGTGTATGGAACATGATCATGTGACGATTACGTATAACAAGCGCTCCAAAAAATTAAAACATACATCGTTTCTCCTCATTGTATGCCGGCACAATGACGCTCAGCTCCAAGGTGGGCGAGTCTTCCAAACTGGGAAATTCAATGGTTTTGATTGCCTTCGGATCGAGATAGAACTTCTCATCGTTGTGCCGCGTTATGATCGGATAAGGTTTTGTTTTATATAGCAGAACAGTTATCGCCTGCAGCAAAAAAAAAAAAACAACACAATAGTAATCAATTATTTAATGTCGGCTTTTATTTACATACCAACAAGGCGGCTGCCAAGATGAAAACGAGCAGATAGCAGCATGCCTGCAGCAGTAAGCTCAGCATATTTGTTGCGTATTATGACTCAGGCTAACGGCTATCTGGGCGCAGACATTACTTTTTAAATTTGCGCGAAATACGAAAAATAAAGCCACGTATTTGTAGTTTATGCCAACTTTACCTTTGCTGGCTGCAGCTGATAAAAAGTTCTACGTAGTCTATCGATAACGCCATAAATATCGATAATTTCGGCAGAGCTGTGCTGCCAGACTGTGCGTGGAGTCTATGCAGCAGGCGCATTTAGCGTTAAATTTGAATATGCATTTGATTTTTATTAGCGCTTTTCGAAGTTATTATAACCAAGCATTTATTATTACTAATTGCGTTTATTTGGTTATTCTTAGCTGAAACTAGATGACCTAACGCAACAAGTGCGCTGCTGTCTATCTACGGCGGCTATTTACTGCGCCTGCGCTCTCACGCCTAAAACTCAGATACACACTTGAGGAATTTTCAGCAGCGTCCGTCTGTTTGCTACCAAAAATGTTTATGTGAATTATTTAAGCAAAACTAACTGAAAATGCAACTTATATTACTGTTGAGTGTGTGGCTTGCCGTGGCCAGCTGCAGCAGCTTTAAACTCAAGCTGCAAGCGAACGTTGGCGAGCTGTTTACGTATAAAATCGAGCCGCAGCTCTTCAATTGGACCCACCAGGTGATTAGCGAACAGTTTCGCTATCGGCCCTCGCTGCAGCACTATCCGGATCTGCCCAGCTGGATGCGCTACATGTACAGCCATGAGTACCACGCTGGCTTCTTGTACGGCACCCCGCCGAGCTCTGCGGCCGGAAAGTTTCTTAACTTCGATGTGGTTGCCCTCAATCGACAGAACTACGAAACACGGCAGACGCTCATCGCGATATTTGTGGCGCACAAATTTATCACACCGAATGTGGTGCAAATGAAAATTGATAATCTCAATTGGGTGCATTTGATGGATCCGGGACGTGTGGAGAACTTGCGCAACATATTCCGCAAGGATCTCTGGCCGGGAAGCAAGGACGATTTGAGCGTTGTCTTCATGGAATCGGCGGTCAACATGGGCGGACGTTTGCCACTGCGTCCGCAGCAGCGCGAGGGGTGAGCTGCCGCCAGAATAGGGTATTCTATGAGTCCAGCAGTCTGATTAGAAACATTTCTGATTTACCCCCCCGCAGGGTTATTGTGCACGTGGGCAGCTTTGCCCAGTTCTCGCCACGGCTCCAGGAACTGCAGGAGGAGGTGCGTCCGCTGTACAAGCTGCCCTCCTGCACCTACAAACGCACCTCCGTCCAGAAGATATTCGAAAATGTCGGCTTCAAGCTGGACTGGTGCGCCTTCAGAATGGTGGGCATGGAATCGCCCACCGAGGTGCTCTATCACAACAATCATGCCAGCGCCAAGCCAAAGGACCACCGCCAGCAGCAGCAGCAGCAGCCGCAGCAGCAAAGCGACGAGCAGCGGTACAGTGAGCCCTGGCTGGCCATTCCTCGGGAGGATGTGCCCATGCGCAACTATATTGATGAGTTTGCATTTGCCTTTGCCATACCAGGCATGATCCTGGCCGTCCTCGTTGGCATACTGTCCGCTGTGCTCTGCTTTCAGCATCACAAACTGTAAGTACAAAATTCCAAAAATTTTCTTTTTGAAAATGAATATATTTTGGAGTCAATAAATAGGACAAATCATGATCAAAATGTCATCAAACGTGAAAATCGGTTCACTTTTGACAAAGTTATGGGGGTTTGATATATGGGAGCTATGGAATCTGACNCATTTCACAAAGCAATTAAAATCTGAAACAACTTCAAAATTTCATAACCATGACACCTTTTAGGATTTAAAATTTGTTCTATTCACATAAGCACCGAGAGTTATCAGGAAACAAATTTTACTACAAACTATATTTGGATTCTCTAGTTCTTACGGATATCCCGGCAAAAAAAAATAAATGTTCTTATTTTTATACTCGTTCACGAAGTAAAACTAGTATATTGGAAATCGTTTTACTTTTGACAAAGTTATGGAGGTTTGATATATGGGAGCTATGGAATCTGACAACTTTACATGTCAAAATTTTTGTCGATTTTGGCATGATTTTTGATCAAAAATTTGACCCCCCCAAAATCACCTCAAATGTTGTTTTTTATGCTTATTGTGACAAATAAAATCGATTAAAACTATAAACTCGCAATTCTAAATTTTGAAAAAAATTTTTTTTCCAAATTCACAAGGGGGGAGTACATGCTTTTTTGACAAAAAAATTCAAAAAAATGTAATATCCAAAAATGAATATATTTTGAATGTAGAAGCAATATATAGGACAAATCATGATCAAAATGCCATCAAACGTGAAAATCGGTTCACTTTTAGCAAAGTTATTCGGGTTTGATATATGGGGCTTTGAGCTATGGAATCCTTTAATATTTAAGAACGTGAACGAGTATAACGCAGTCGGTATCGCCCGACTGCAATGTTTTTGTTTTTTATTTAATTTGTTTTTGTGTTTTATTTTGATTTCCATTTTAGTTACGATCCACATTCTGAGTTTTTCTTTGCCAACATTTTTCACATATGCGAAGAAGCTTGCGTCAGATCGCCAAGCGATTCGGAAGATGATGGCGACAGGTGAATTTTTAGTTGAATTTTCATAATTTTTTTATTTGCCACAACCGTTGTGTGAAAATGTGAATAATTGAATTCTCTGAACAGCTCCATCCATTTGGATTACCCAATGTCTTCCACCGTGCAAATGGTTCAGTGTTCGGACTCAAAGCCGATGCAGCCGGTGACAACGCTTAAGAGTCTCAAGGATCCCAATTTCCTGCTGGACAACATCAGTTTACGTTCCCAAAGGTTTGTGTCTTGGCACTTTATCTATCTTCTTACCAACTTTTTGAATTTTTAGTCCCAGCAATAGTTTGTATCAGCTGGATACTGGCGCTTCCGGCATCTATGCACGCCCCAAGCCACCGCCGTACAAGGGCGGCACTTTGGGCCGCAACGGCGTGGACATTTGACAAACATCGCCGCGAGTGCTTTACTGTTAGAGGCGCCCAATTCAAATGAAAAGCAATACTCAATTATACGCGGCAGCAAATTATCGTAACCGAATCGAATTACACACAAATATCAATTATATAGCGTTATGTGTGGCACATTTAGTTTAATGTTTAGCTTTGTTGAGAATAAATATCAATTTATAGATGCAAATCAATTTAAAGTTGCAAAATTATTATGAATTTAAAGCTTACCCGTATCAACTAGTTTCAATGTCAATTTTGGTTAATTGTTAACCAGTTTTGCCATTCACACAAAATTTGCAAATGTTCAAAATACGCGCTCAATTAACTTATGCAGCCCTGCATATTTGACATTCACAAGTAAACGGTTGTTAGTACTGGTGATAAGCGTATTTCTTGCAGTGAAAGCTGTCGTCAGCTTATCGCTTTCTATTTCACACAAGTTTTTAATTAAAACTTACGTATCAATGAAAATGGCGTTAGCATTGATTGGCTCCCTGGAGGAGCTCATCGATCAGTACAAAATAAACCTGATCCAAGTGGTTTTTGTCGTCTTCATCGTCACGATCGTCCTGCTGGGCAGCTTGATGACCCTTGTGGAGACGCATCTGCCCAACTGCATACGTCAGTCGTTCCGCTATGGCAAGCACAGCCATAAGGGCAAAACGGACGCAATTGTCAGTCATTTGGAGGTGCCCAAGGCATGGTTCAAACATTTCTACGTGTTCGCCCTATGTTGGTCGCTGTTGGCGCTTTATTTCATCACCAGCTCGATTCTGAGCCAAACGACTGCGCCGGAGTATGTGCTCCGCTTTCTGGACTTCATGTGCGGCGGCCGCAGTCAGCGTATGGTGCAAGTGGACTCGAACACAGCGCTGCTGGGCACTCTGCTGCTCAGTCTGCAGTGCGTGCGTCGCTTCTACGAGACGAACTTTGTGCAGATCTTCTCCAAGCGCAGCAAGATGAATCTCTCCCACTATGCGGTTGGCCATTTGCACTATTTCGGTGCCATAATCGCGCTGCTGAGCAACACGGCAGGCTTTGTGCGAGACTCGAAACCGGCGCAGCTGACTCTTTCAAATCTAACCCTGCTGCAGGGGACCTACATTCTGGTCTTTCTCTTCGCCTGGTTGCAGCAGTATGCCAGCAATATGCGGCTGGTCAATCTGCGCAAGAATGCCAAAACGGGCGCTGTGCAAACGGAGGCACATCTGCTGCCCACCGGCGGCTGGTTCAATTTGATCTCATCGCCGCACATGTTCTTCGAGGTGGTCATGTACTTTTGCCTGGCCGATCTGTTTACGCCCATTAGCACCTGGAAGCTGATCTTCATTTGGGTGGCCAGCAATCAGACGATAAACGCGCTGCTCACGCACCAATGGTACAAGGAGAACTTTAAGGACTATCCCAAGCGACGACACGCCATCATACCCTGGCTGCTGTAGACTCGCGTTTCATTTGTAGTACTTATTTATTAGTGGCATTTATTATTAAACTCGTTTTACACACGCACACACACATAGGGTGTACTTGGTGCTTGCTTGTCAATTTGAACTATATAAAACGTTAATAACGTTCCACTCGAACTCTGCGTTTAGAAAATGTTAAGCGACAGTCGTTTTTACTTAAACAAGAAACTGTAAGAAAATTTAATTCATATTAATTGCAATTGTTAAACGGTTTGTTCAGTTGGACTTACCTATAAGGATAACCCTGCGCCTTGGAACGGAATACGGATAGCAAGAAGGAGAAGAATACCGTTAACAACACCAAACCGACCATGGCCATAATGCGGCTTCGATTGTGCGCCTTCTGTGCACCCGACTCAATCAGCAAAATCATGCCCAGCACAATCATGGCATCTGTAAGCGATTAAATGGAACGTTGAGCAGTTGATGAAATGGATTCAACTGTCGAAACTTACTTAAGAACATGACAATGTACGTCTCCACGACCAGTTGGCCCTGCGACGAGCCGTGTATGTAGGCAACGCCGCCGTTTTGCGTCTTATGCACCAGAGGGGGGCCGCGTATGTGATTCCACATCTGGCCGGAGATCATGGCGAAGCAGAAGACAACAGCAATGGCACCCCATAAGTTTTTGTTGTACAAAAATTCGAGATTATTGCGACGAATATACAGGAAGCTGCCCACCAGGGCGACCAGGGTGATCATGGCCACGGTGCCCGAATAGTTTGGTGGCCGGAAAATGCGTATTGTGATATCCGTACGTTCGGCCACAAATTTCGCAATGGAATCGGCGGAAAAGCCAACGCGATGTATGTCCATGGTATCGGCACCCTTGGGCTTGCCCTTCGCCGGGAAATGCATGAAAACGGGCGCCGTATTCAGGCGCAGCATTTGAAACACATCCGAGCCATCATCGAAGTCGACCATGGCAAAGAACAGCTTGTTCGAATAAATCGGCGAGAACCGATACGAGTTGGCCACAATGCTGAACTCGTCGTGCGCATGTCGACATATCTGGCACTGACGGGACGGCGCCAGCGCCGTCAACATGACGATCATTGAGTAATTGCGCGGCGTGTTCTTCACGTATTCCCGGAATTTGGGTCCATTGAAGCGCAAGAGCGGCTTCTTCATGTTCATCTCCACCAGATTCTGCACGCGTTCCGACAGCGACAGAGCCGTCTGCAACAAATAAACATTGTTTACATTTATCAAAAATTGCCGGAACCGGTTAATGCGCTTGATTGGTCAATGGAAATGACGTGGCCAATGGGGGGCTGTACGTACCTTCTGTTTACCCTGCGCGGCGACGAAAATTAGGCAGCCAAGCAGCACTACAAGCGCACCCAGAAGCGTGTTGCGCAACAGCTTCATTTTAAAGTGATTTTTTTGCTTACAATTTCACTAATTTAAACCCAAAAAATTATAGTAAAATTTCTTGTGGCGGCGCTGCATGCAGCTGATTGTGAATGACAACTACGTATGGCGTTGCCAGACTACCGTCACACTGCTTCTTTCCTTTGTTGGTATTCACGTACTTTAACTAGAGAGTAAATACTTTGATATATAACTTTTTATTTATAGTTGGGAATTTGTTTAAAAAAAAATGTTATTTTTCATATTAGTTTGTTTTTCATCTTCAGTTTAACTTAATAAAAATATTTTAAAAAGATTATCTGCTTAAAATTGGTAAGCATCGATATTTCGATTTTTTGTATCATCACTATTACATGATGTTTGCAATGAGTGTTTTGCTAAAATTTCCATCTCTATCGTCAACTAATCGCGTTGCAGAGACGCGTTTGGTCGACTATTTTTTATTTGTCTTTATTTTATTTTAACTTAAGCTCTAATTTATTTAACTGTGAGGAGATAGCGCCGGTAGCCATGAGCGATGTATTAAAGAGCTCTCAAGAGCGTTCGCGTAAACGCAGGCTGTTGCTTGCCCAAACGGTGAGTGAACGTTGTTTTTCAGCCTTTTGTTCTTGCAGAATAATTCAATTTCTTGAAATGTTTAGCTCGGGTTGTCCAGCGTTGATGAGCTGAAAAAGGTGCTGGGCAATGCAGAAGATGGCAATAACTATGCTGGTGTTGGTGGTAGCCGGCAGCTCAACGCCACTGGACAACGGGACGAGGAGGATGGCGCCGGCGGTGGCGCGTCATCTTCGAAGAAAACACCCAACGAGATCATTTACCGGGACTCCTCGACATTTCTGAAGGGCACACAGTCTTCCAATCCGCACAACGATTACTGCCAGCACTTTGTCGACACCGGTCAAAGGCCACAGAACTTTATTCGCGATGTTGGTTTGGCCGATCGATTCGAGGAGTATCCCAAGCTGCGCGAACTAATCAAGCTGAAGGATAAACTTATCCAAGACACCGCATCGCCGCCGATGTATCTGAAAGCCGATCTGAAAACGTTGGATGTGAAAACACTGGGCACCAAATTCGATGTGATACTCATTGAGCCACCGCTGGAGGAATATGCTCGTGCGGCGCCCGCAGTGGCTACTGTGGGCGGGGCGCCGCGTGTCTTCTGGAACTGGGATGACATTCTCAGTAAGTTGCTTAACAAAGTGTTTTATTGAAATATACATATATGTTGCTTTGCATGCAGATTTGGACGTTGGCGAGATAGCCGAACATCGTTCGTTTGTGTTCCTGTGGTGCGGCTCATCGGAGGGCTTGGACCAGGGTCGTAATTGCCTTAAGAAGTGGGGCTTTCGTCGCTGCGAGGACATCTGCTGGATACGCACAAATATCAACAAGCCGGGCCACTCCAAGCAGGCCGTGCCCAAATCCGTTTTTCAGCGCACAAAGGAGCACTGCTTGATGGGCATCAAGGGCACGGTACGCCGTTCCAGCGATGGTGATTTCATACACGCCAATGTGGACATTGATTTGATTATATCCGAGGAGGAGGAGTTCGGCAGCTTCGAGAAGCCAATCGAAATCTTTCATATCATTGAGCACTTTTGCCTGGGCCGACGACGTTTGCATTTGTTCGGGCGCGATTCGAGCATTAGGCCCGGCTGGCTAACGGTTGGACCCGAGCTGACCAATTCCAACTTCAATGCCGAGCAATATCAGACCTATTTTGCGGAGGCCACCGCCACCGGCTGCACCAGCCGCATCGAGATGCTGCGGCCAAAAAGCCCGCCACCGAATAGCAAAGTCTTGCGTGGCCGCGGACGCGGCTTTCCACGTGGTCGTGGCCGGCCGAGATAGTGGACGCGCCTAATGCATGTATTCATAGTTTGTAAGTGTGATTAATGTTCACTGGTTGATGCACACAAAACATTCGGTTGATCTTGGACACAGCTTATTTGACTCCGCTTCGCAGGATTTCTCTTAGGTTTATACGTATGTCATTCTACACTTTGTAATGCTAGGACTAAAGTTATAATAAACAACAAACTAATGCTGCAGACTGGGATGTTTGTTCAGATGCCGCATATAAACGTCGAGCTCATCCTCGTCGTCGGAACTGTTCCGGGCGGGCGCAGTGTTTGTCGCCTCGTCCTCATCACTGGACTCGAAGTAGGCATCCTCTTCATCTCGTTCGATTTGCTTCAGGTCATCGAGCTGCGCATTATCGTCAACGGCTGTGTAATCGAAATCCTGATCTTGGCCACTGAGAAAGCGCTCCTTCATCAAGCCCATAAACTCATTGCGCAGCAGCTCTCTTTCGCCGGGATTGTAATACTCCGCTGTGGCTATTCTGCTGACTATCGCTGGCGCCGCTGTATTTCGACTCGTGGAGCACGCCACCGGCTCATCATCATCGAAGCCGCCCCATTGCTGGCGACATGCATCGGGCACTTCACAATCTGTGATTGCTGCTACCGCTGGCTCCGACTCCGGCTCCCGCTCCGGCTCCCGCTCCGACTGCGCCTCTGTGCCGCTCTCCACCTGCTGCAGAAGTTCGTCGCGCTGCCTCTGCTCCAGCGTGTGCATCAGTATGCCCGAGAAGCTCGTATTGCGCACATCATAGCTGTCGCGCTGCTTCTTCTCCGCATCGGTTAGATATTGTCCGACCAGCTCCTGGTACAGCTCGGGCGCCCGCTGCATCATTTCGTGCTCGCTAAAGTATTCGCCCTTCTGCAGCAGCTGCTGCATGGCTTGGTAACGTCTATTCTTGACGCAGACCGAGCGTGTGTCCAGCTTGCGTTTAAAGTCCTCGAGCAGCATGCAAATCTCCTCCAGATTCTCATCGGGCTTGATGGGCTCCTGTATGCCCAGTGACTGAAAATCGCCCAATTGTTGCTCGTTTAGATAGCCGCCGAAACGTATTAAAAAGTTTTCTCGATTCTTGTGAAATGCATCCTGCGCAATTTGTTGCTTTTCCAATAAATTCAATTCGGGATCATCGATTTGTTGCGATTTAAAAATGATATTTGCATTCTCGGCAAGTGCTTTGAATATGTCCACAAGTTGGGTTGGTAATTCGGCTGCTTGAGAGCTGCTTTCCGCACTCTCGTCTTCAGTTTGCGTCATTTTAGGAAATTAAAATTTGTAAACAAATGCTTCTTTTCGTGTGGATGCCATTCACAGCGATTTTCTTGTAGTGTATAATCGATATCGACTATTATTAGTGCTGTGTATCATAGTTCTTTTTAAAGAGTAAGTTCAGTCATTAAATGTTTATTGATACAAGAAATTCAATGCGATTGCTTGGGACTTCTTATGTTAAAAAAAAGATAAAAAAAAGTTTATAACGTAATAAATGATAAAAGGACTTCAACGCTTGATGAACCTGAGGTAAGGCTGATTCGATCACTTATCTGCGCAGATCAATCGAACTTGTTCAGGGCAATGTGTGAGTTCCCGCTGATTAAACCGTTTTTCCCTCTAGCGCCAGCTGTTCTCAGAGTATAAACAAAACGGCGACGGCTAATCGGTATCGCGCAGTTGTGGCAATAAAGGGTTTCACACCAAGTCATTATTTATCAGTGGTTGCGGCCGAGCCGCGCGCGCGTTCTCATTGTGCGGCAAATGATGACTAACACAGAAAGCTGCGTGAAAAAAGGAAAAAGTCCCGTACTCGTTTTCATTTGCAGACGATAAAGCCGAAAAATTGAAAACACCATGTCGGACATTGACTGGAATATCGCATGGAATTGGACACACTTCTGTCCAACGGGTCTGAAACCGTTCGCTAACGACACCAACGATCTGCTGCCCTGCTTCCAGAAGACGCTGCTCCAACTGCCCGTCTATACGATTTTTGCTGTCATATCCGCCTACAATTTCGGCGATCATTCGCAGCAGATAACACGCAATGGACTCCAATTGAAAATGCTGTCGCTGCGCACAGTGATTAGCATTATTTTGGCATTGTTGCCCGTCTCAAAAATATTTGTGTTCCATCGTGCGGGCATCGATTTGTACGCGGTCGATGCGCTTGTCGTCAGCGCCGAGTGCATCATGTGGGTCGTCCATTGTGGTAAGTTCTATGGGAAAACATCTGTGTTTGTGTGTGTGTGTGTGTGTGTGTGGGCACCGATATATGATTCATGGTTGTCATTCTCTCAGGTTATCTGCTGACGGCGCGGCATTTTGGCACACTCAGCCATCGCGGTGGCTTGGTACTGAATGTCTTTTGGCTAATGGTTGTGGTGCTCGACGGTGTCTGGCTCCGCACCAGTCGCCATTTCGTATGGTGGCCCTGGAGCCTGGCCACACTGCTGTGTGATCTTTGCTATGCCGCCACGCTGCTGCCCAAGGGCCAGGCCGTACAGGTCAGAGATCGGGAACAGGAGACGCTGCTGTCCAGTCGCTACACCTACTTTCACATTGAGCTGAACGACGCTCTGCTGGGCCATGCCCAGGACGAGGCCAATTGGATGTCTCGCTTCGTCTTCCACTGGGTGCAACCGCTAATCAGCAAAGGTGTCGCCGGTAAATTGCGTCGCATCGAGGATCTGTTCGATTTGCCAGATGCGCTCAGCATTACCCAACTCAGCGAGCGATTTCATCTGGCCCTGTCGCAATCGCGTAGCGTATTCCGTGCGCTGCACAAGTGCTTTGGCTTTGAGTTCTATTTGATTGGAGTGCTGCGCCTGGTGGCGGACACATCCAGCTTCGCTGGCCCGCTGCTGCTCGGCGGACTGCTGAGCCTGGATGGGAAAAGCCCAGCAACGGACAACCGAGCCTATTATTATGCGCTGGGACTGTTCGGCAGCATTTTGCTGTCGGCACTGTGCAGCTGTCACTTCGACTGGCGCATGGCGATGGTCAGCATGAAGATGCGCGTCGGCGTTGTCAATAGCATCTATCGCAAGGCGCTGGAGGTGCGCGGCGTACGTGAAGCGCGACCGGACATGCTAAATCTAATGTCCACCGATGCCGATCGCATTGTCAACTCGTGCATTAGCTTTCACTTCTTCTGGAGCATACCGTTCAAGCTGTTCACCACGCTGTATCTGCTCTATCTGCAGCTGGGCGCTGCCTTTTTGGCGGGCCTCATCTTTGCCGCCATGCTGATACCCATCAATCGCTGGCTGGCCAAGCGTATTGGCGTCTACTTAACGGGCTTGATGGCCGCCAAGGATGCGCGTCTCTCCGCCACCACGGAGACCATGCAGGGCGCCAAACAGATCAAGACCAATGCCTGGGAGCCCATCTTTATTACCAAAATACGCACGCTGCGCTCCAAGGAGCTGACGTTTCTGTCCAAGCGCAAGTATCTGGATGCCATGTGCGTGTATTTCTGGGCAACGACGCCAGTGCTGATGTGCCTGCTCACATTTGGCGTATCCGTGCTGATGGGCAATCCGCTGGTTGCCTCGACGACGTACACCAGCGTTGCCCTGCTCACCATGCTGATTGGGCCGTTGAACGCGTTTCCGTGGGTGCTCAATGGTCTGATCGAGGCGTGGGTATCGCTGCGACGCGTCCAGCAGCTGATGGATGTGCCCAACTTGGATGACTTCAGCTACTATAATCCCATTATGCGCGCCAGCGCCAATCCAGACGAAACGCCCAGCGTGCTGCAGATGAAGTGCGCCCAGTTTGTGCACGATGCTGAGCCCAGCGATGGCGACAGCGGGACAACTGCCGCCCAGTTCCGTTTGAGCGACATCAGCGTGGACATCAAGGCGGGCCAGCTAATCTGCATTGAGGGACCTGTTGGCGGCGGCAAGAGCACCTTTCTGACGGCCATCATAGCCGGACTGCAGTGTCTCGATGGCGAGGTGTGCCTCCAGGATCTAAACACCGGATTCGGCTATGTGCCACAATCGCCGTGGCTGCAGCGCGCCACAATACGCGACAACATCGTGTGGGGCAGCCACTTTGACGAACAGTGGTACAAGACGGTACTGCATGCCTGCGCCCTGAACGAGGATATACGCACACTGGGCGGTGATCTCGTTGGCGTCGGTGAAAACGGACGGACTCTGTCCGGCGGTCAGCGTGCCAGGGTTGCCTTGGCGCGTGCCGTCTACCAGGATAAGAAGAGTGAGTACGATATATATTGGAGGAGATCTGATAGAAAAGACAGGGTATCTTTTCGCTATTTACTCAGCTGCTGCATACTCTGCATGGCACCTTTGATTAGTTATAGTTTTGTTTAAATTACTTTCTGATTGTTTGTAGTTTACCTGCTGGACGATGTGCTCTCCGCACTGGACGCCCACGTGGCCAAGCACATCATACGCCACTGTCTGCTGGGCCTGCTGAAGCAGAAGACGCGCATTGTGGTCACACGGAGCACTCAGTTGTTCTTTCACGCCAATCAGATTCTGCATGTGAGCGACGGCCAGTTGCGTCCCAGCGACTACATGACCGAAAGCATTGATCTGAGTCTGGACGAGGAGGAGTTGGATGAGCCGCTAGCGTTGCGTCGCTGTTCCGTGGAGCTGCCCAATGCGGCGGATGAGGATAAGCGCAGCGTCGACAGTCTTTTGCTCGAGGAGTCCCGCGAATACGGCCATCTGTCTGGCAATGTGTTTGCCTGCTATTGGCGCGCCGTCACCCCATCGCTGGCCCTCGTCGTGCTGCTGTCGGTGGTGCTGATGCAGCTGACGCGCAATCTGAGCGACGTCTGGCTGGCGCACTGGGTCACCGAGACAACGCTCGATGGCCACACGAACGACACAACCCTGCAGCATCAGCTGATCCGACCCAGTGCGTCCGCCAGTGATGCTGCGGCAGCACATACCACTGGCTTCTACTTGGGCATCTATGCGGCCATTGGTGTGACCAATTCCCTGGTGGCACTCTCCCGTGCCTTTCTCTTCGCCTACGCCGGCATCAAGGCGGCGATATTTATGCACGAGCAGCTGCTCAAGCGCGTCATGTTTGTGAGTATTGTCTTCGAAAAGATAGAACTCTTCACTTAATTAACTAATTATTTTTCATGCTGTTTGCAGGCCAAGTTTAATTTCTTTGACGTCACCTCGGTGGGTCGGATTCTCAATCGGTTCTCGTCGGACACAAACACCGTGGACGACTCGCTGCCCTTCATCTTGAACATTTTGCTGGCCCAATTGGTTGGACTGGTGGGCGCCCTGTGCGTCAGCCTGTACGCAATGCCCTGGCTGGTGCTGATCATAACACCCCTGGTGCCGATCTATTTGAATCTGCAGCAGCGTTATCGGCACGCATCGCGCGATATTAAGCGATTGTCCAGCAATGCGATGTCCCCACTTTATACGCACTTCACGGAGACGTTGCAGGGCCTGGCCACGATACGGAGCATGCGTGCGAGCGGGCGTTTCCAGCGCGATTTTCAGGCCAAGCTGGAGGAGAGCACCAAGGCGCAGTTGTCCGCGGCAGCGGCACAACAGTGGCTCGCACTGCGTCTCCAATTGCTGGGCACGGTGCTGGTGGGCGGCGCTGGTTTGTTGGTCGCCATAACAGCCTCGCATGCCACAAATCCTGGCCTGGTGGGTCTCTGCTTATCGTATACCCTGTCCATAACGGGACAGTTGGGTGATCTGCTGCACGCCGTGGCCGAAACAGAACAGGAACTGGTCGCTGTCGAGCGTTTGGATCAGTATATGCAGCTGGAGCCCGAACAGAATGCAGAGGGTAGCGCCGATCCACCATTCGGCTGGCCCACACAGGGTGTACTAAGCTTCAAGAACGTGCAGCTCAGCTACAGGGAGCACTTGTCGCCGGCGTTGCGCGGCGTCAGCTTCGAAACGGAGGCATTCGAACGGATTGGCATCGTGGGTCGCACCGGTGCCGGCAAGAGCTCATTGCTGGCCGCCCTGCTGCGCGTGGCGCCGCTGAGCCAGGGCGAGATTTATCTCGATCAGATGAATTTGAAGACATTGGCGTTGAGTCTGCTCCGCGAACGCATCGGCGTCATCACACAGGAGCCCTTTCTCTTTGAGGGTTAGTCGATTCAATCATTTTCATTATATTGTCAACTGTAAATTGGTTTTTTTGCTTTAAAGGCACCGTGCGTGAGAATCTGGATCCCAGTCACAAATATTATGACTCTGAGATATGGCATGCCATCAAGAACTCGGCGGCAGCCACTCTGCTCGTCCAGCAGCTGGGCGGCTTGGATGGGCGCATCGATCGGGGCGGCAACAATTTATCGGCCGGACAGCGTCAGTTGCTGTGCCTGGCGCGGGCGCTGCTCAAGAACGCGAAGGTCGTTTGCATTGATGAGGGCACCTCCTCGCTGGACGACGAGTCGGACCTGTCCATGCAGCAGGCGCTGCGCAATGCGTTCAAGAGCTGCACACTGATTTTCATAGCGCATCGTTTGCGTGGCCTCCAGGCCATGGACCGCATACTTGTGCTGGACGAGGGACGGATCTGTGAGCAGGGCACGCCGCAACAGTTGGCAGCAGATAATAGCTCCCTGTTCCATGGCATGCTTCAGGCGCAGGATATTAGTCCGGAGGACTTTTTAAAAATCGACTAGCTGTAAATATTGAAAATGATTTGCGTTCGATTTACGTACATCTTGTTTGAATCGATGTATTTATTATTTTAAATAGTTCTTTATTTTAAATGTATATNNNTAATACCAAATATAATAGACGATTTTATGCGACAGATCATTTACAAACGGTATTATTCTCTATGTTTTATGCAGTAAAATGTATATATAATTATATATTGATGTGTATACTAGGGCTCATAATTGCAATATGGTTTAAGTATAATGGTTAATATAACAACCAGGCATACGCGTATAATTACTTTTAAATATTCTTAAATAGATGTATCTAAGGAATTTGTAATATTTCAAATAATTTTTTGTTTCGGTTTTTTTGTTAATACTTTTTTTTTTTATATAATATTTTTCAACTTTAACTATGATTTTAAAAATTGGTTTTTTGAAACGAAAAGCTTTCTTAACAAATTGATAAAATATAAATATTTAATATTTATATT